>LTAE01004097.1:0-30809 GCA_001647135.1 Pontederia paniculata | reverse complement strand
AAAAAATTACATATATTAAAAAAATTAATGCTTATAAAAATGCATGAGATGATATATTATTATTTAGATAATACTAATAATGCTATATTAATTATTTTATCTCAAATTATTGCTAACTTTTCTTGAACCTCTTTTCTTTTCTATTTCTATTTCTTTTTCTTATTTACTCTCTTTCTATTTATTTCTTATTTCCAATTTTGTTGTTGACAAATATTTTCCTTTTATAACATTTAATATTTACCTAAAATGTATTTTGTTTGATATTTAACTATACTAATAATGTCATATTAATTATTTTAATTCAAATTCTATTCACTTTCCTATTATTTTAGTTAACTTTTAATTATTACCAAATCTTTTCTCTTTTTTTTTAATTTCCTTTTTTTCAATTTATTCATTCTCCTCCCATATTTGTTATTGTTTCCAATCTTATTTTTAGTAATTGTTTTCAAATACTTTCCCTTTATACATATTTTGCTTATATTTTTGTATTTTTTTCATTTTGATTTTTTTTTTAAAATTTGAAGTTGGACCCGATTTTAGACCGGTTTGTCGGTTTTATCCAATTCAAACTGGTTTTATCCGGTTCAATGTCATTTTCGATTTTGTACTAAAATCGGATCGGTCCAGCCACCGGTTCGTGATTGAACCGGTTAAATCGATCGGTCCGATCCGGTTTTAATAACATTGCTAAAATTTAAGTGTTTGTGATAATTATTTCAGAGAAAAAAGTTTTGAACCAATGTGTTTTAGAAGTTGCATAGAACCATCTTCATGCATAGTGGGAGCTAAAAATATAAAAAAATATTAATTAGACCATTTATAGTGTCTTTGGTGGGTGACAGTTATACAAACATATATATATATAAACAAACGCATGCCTTAATTAATGGATGATAAAATAATCGGTATCTCATTAAATACATGAATTGGAATTTCGCACCAATAAGTTGGAGATCAAACAATTAGCATGCAATTGATCGATTGACTAACCGAAATCGTGTCCTTAATTTGTCTTCCTCCTGCAGCACATGTAGATATATGATTGAATAAATATCCTAGCTTTGAGACAATGATTCTAATTAGTTGAGATGCCTTTAATTTAAGGTAGTTGCTTGTATGCATCAAGGTTATATATATATATATATATATAAGCTCGTCTCTTTTCGTTATGTTTTGGTATCACAAGTAAAAAATTGGTATCAAATGTTTATGTATTAATAACATCCGTAATATATGTATACTTAATTTAGTACTTAACCTTAATGTATATGTATCTGATTTATTATAGCTTGTAACCATCGAATTACTACTATGCCAAATTAACACTCATACTATTGAACTCTAATATATCACATTATCATATTTAGAAAATGCCAATCTAAATTATTTTTTATTTTTGTAAATTACTGATAATCTAAATTATAATTTACTTATTTTAATTTATAAAATAATTGAATTGGCTCATATTACTTATGAAATGACAATCTAAATTATTTAAAAGAGATATTTATTCATGTTACTATCCAAATGATAATCTTGGTTATATTTAATTTTAATATTCTCTCTTCTTCATCAATAAAACATAACACAATAAAATATATCATATAATACTAACAACATAAATAATAATAAATTAATAGAAATAGTATATATTATTTAAATAATGTTTACATAATACTATTAACGTATTATGAGTAAAAGTATATTAGTATTATTCATTATTAGAATTACTAATTAAAATAACATTTTTATTAATTATTATTATGGATATTAATTATTAATATTAGTTAATTATTATTTTATTTTTAAGGGTATTAATCACTTAATATATTAATGTATGATTTAAGTTGATAAGTTTTAATTTAACAATACAGATTTTTTAACTTAATAATATTTATAAAGAGTATTTTGATAAAATAATGTATATTGCTTAGTAATCTTTTTTATAAGTAAATATGATAATCTGAATTATCTAAATAGGATAATGCATATTATTAATAATTTAATAAGTAAAAAAATTTATGTCAAATAATATAGATTATTAAGTAATATTGAGAGGTAATACAATGCTTCCTTAATACTCGTTAAGGAAACTGTTGGATGCAAGTAACATAAGAAAAAGACATCTTGTAACAGAAGAAATTTCACGTTCTTAGCAATATTTTTTTCCTATTTGTTTTCAGAATTATAATATGTATGTTAGCGAGTGTGTTCATACAAAACAAAAGTGATGTAACACCCCAGTTTTTTAAAGAATTAAAAATAGAGAAAAGTTAGGATTAGATAAGGAAAGATATACTTTTGTTAGGTTGGAAAAAAAATTAAGAGTTGAAGCCAAATTATCATAGTAATATTTTCTTATCAATTTAATATTCCTACTCCAATACAAATTAATATTGAAGAAACTTTTAATTATATGAAAGATTTATCTTATGAAATTATAATCAGATACAAAATCACTCTTGAGAATCCTAATGATATTCAAACTCCATTTAGGGGTGAATTCACATTCCTATAAATATATGATCCAACACTTATTCTCATCTCATAATTTTTTTATCTCCCTCTCCTCTCTCTCCCCTCTCTTTTCACGGGGTCAGACCAACACTGAATCTCAAAGCTGGCCGTATTCCTTTCATGTTATAATGAAGGAAAAAAGAAAACAGCAAAAATTCTAAAACCTAACCCAGATCGTGCAAGCATCAGTTGCAATTGTGTTTCATCTCGTGTGGAGGATTGGACACAGCAAAATGGATCACGTCTTCGACAAACTAGGACGTGTTCTGTGGAACTATGGTCGCGTCTTCTCCAAATGCCATGGAACGCGGGTCGTGTCATCTGGTGACGCAAGTCGTGTTCCCGCTTAGAAACTCAAATTGATTTTTATATATTCCCTTGTATGCATATGATTTGACTGTACTGATTTATTGAACTTGATTTGATGAACAGTGTAGATTTATGTGTCTCTAAAAGATAACCTAGCTAAATATATGATAGGGTAAAATATGTTAATGATTGTGATTGAATTTTTGCTTGAAGAGGATGACCCCCGACTATTATTATTGAATTATGTTTTCTTAGGAAATTATTGTTATTACGTTCCTCCTCAAGGGAACTTTGTGTTCCTTCGAGAATCATTGTATTATTGTGGAGACTTGGGTCAAAGAGAGACCTCATGGCCTAGCTAGCCATATTGCCGCCGGAGACAATCTAAATATTCTTTACATTGATAAGATTCACATTGAATGTTAATGATTATTTCATCTAAGGCAAGATAAATAGAGAATGATAAATTGATGATGACTTTAATATATTGAAAGGAAAGATATGTATATCACCAGAAAGAGTGCAAATTGCTATTCTTGTTATTTATTGGATATTGATATTGAAAACTACAATTAAATACCAAAGGTAAAGAATAGTCTTATTGATATTTTGTAAATTGTTAAAGTTCATTGTTAAATAATGACTCTTTTACATATTGAGCATCTTACTCGTAATTTTTACATATTGAATGTCACAATTCATGGGTTCTCCCCTGCGAATTCAATTCTGCAAGTAATTTAGATGTTTGATAGGTGTCGTTGGCAGTGATGGTGATGCAGCTCGTGATAATTTATTTTGCACATGTCATAGGATCCTGGTTGAGTTTGAGGCATTAGTATTTTATTTAATTTAGTCTTTGATATTTAGTTTTCTATGGGAACTAGTGTAATGAATTTTTAGTCTTAACTATTTGAAAAGAATGTTTTAGCTTAAAGTGTTGATTTTAAATTATATGGGCCAGCTTGTTGGTCAAAGTAATGTCAATTGAAGTAAGCCCGTAGCGTGTCCCGAGGTCATATTCTGCTAGGTGGCTAGGTGTGATTTTGAGGGTATTACAATAAGGTATCAGAGCCTAATGAGGGAGCTTATTAGTTGTCCCTAGATAGATAGAGGTCTATATGCAAGCATCACGAGTCATCATCGCGCCATCAGATATGAGTTAAGTTATAGGATAGTCACTGTTTCTAATTGGAAGTATGATTATAGATGTCCCTTTTTTGTCACTGGATGATATTATGACCTAGAAATAACCTTATTCTTAAGGAGGTTATCTAAAGGAAAAGAAATTGAACTTTAAAAATTGATATGTTGATATCCCATTGAAACATGATTATTAAGGAGGTTATTCAAGGATAGTACAAATCAATAAATGTTAGAGGAGAAGATGGTTATAGGAAAATATATTGAGGTTACGATTTTTGATGATCAAACAATTTAATGACAATTGGATTTTTATGATTGCATGAATTTCAAGGATAAACTTGAGGAATATGATTTTTTAGGAAATTTAAGTGAATATTCTTTTTGAGGTTATGTCCATAATCGAGATTGAAATATTGACCAAGGTACAAACAAAATAATGTTATAATGATTAAGATATAAGATTACAGTGTATTGACATGATAAAAGAATTATTGAATTGTCTTGATACTGATTGATTATGTTGGAAGATAGGAAGAAATGTGAAATTTTGATGAATCTAGATGTTATGCCTAAATTCGAGGATTAATTTAATTTTAAGGAGGCTATGATGTAACACCTCATATTTTTAAATAATTTAAATTAAAGAAAAGTTAGGATTAGATAAGGAAAGATATAGTTTGGTTAGGTTGGAAAAAGAATTAAGAGTTGAAGGCAAATTGTCATAGTAGTATTTTGTTATCAATTTAATATTCCTACTTCTATACAAATTAATATTGAAGAACTTTTAATTATATGAAAGATTTATCTTATGAAATTATAATTAGATACAAAATCATTCTTGAGAGTCCTAATGATATTCAAACTCCATCTAGAGGTGAATTATCATTCCTATAAATAGGACACAATCTCTCTTCTCATCCCATAATTTTTTATCTCTCTCTCTCTCTCTCTCTCTCTCTCTCTCTCTCTCTCTCTCTCTCTCTCTCTCTCTCCCTCCCTCTCCCTCTCTTATCTTCTCTTCTCATGGAGGTGAGATCAACATGGAGGAGGAGAGGACAAGAAGATGATTCATCATGGAGGAGGAACTTGGAGACATATTTAGGGCAAAGATGAAGAAGGTAGTTGGGCTATAAAGCAAGGTATGTAATAAGGATCATAATTAACACTCTATATATGCATTAGAGTAATAATTGATATAAATTAGAATAATCACTCACTCTCCTCGAATTGATTATTGTTTTAAAAGATTTTTTTCCTATCTCTTGGTATTGTACCGACTCTTCGGACATGGACAATGTCATCTCACAACACAGTCCACGTCCGGCGGACTTAGGCCGCGTCACTTGCGACATCGATAGTTTCCTACATAACCCCAACACAAACTCAGGACACAGACTATGTTGGATCTCAACGCTGGTCGTATTCCTTTCATGTTAAAATGACGGGAAAAAGAAAACGACGGAAGTTCTAAACCCTAACCTAGGTCGTGCTAGCATCAGTTAGGATCGTGTTTCATCTCATGTGGAGGATTGGACCCAGCAAAATGGATCGTGTCTTTGACGACCCGAGTCGTGTTCTGCGAAACACTAGCGGTGTCTTCTCCAAACGACATGGAACGTGGGGTGCCATCCGATGACGCGGGTTGTGTTCCCGCTTAGAAACTTAAATTGATTTTTATGTATTCCCTTGTATGCATATGATTTGACTGTATTGATTTATTAAAGTTGATTTGATGAACGGTGTAGGTTTAGGTGTCTTTAAACATAAGCTAGCTAAATATATGATTGGGTAAATTATATTAATGATTGTGAATGAATTTTCGCTTGAAGAGGATGATCCCCGACTATTGTTATTGAATTATCTTCCTTAGGGAACTATTATTATTGTGTTCCTCCTCAAGAGAACTATTGTGTTCCTTCAGAAACTATTGTATTGTTATGGAGACTTGGGTCAGAGAGAGAACCCATGCCTTAGCTGACTATATTGCCGTCGGGGACAATCTGAATTTGGTTTGCATTGATTAGGCTCATCTTGATTGTTAATTATTGTTTCATCTAAGGCAAGATAAATAAAGAATGATAAATTGATGATGGATTAAATATATTGAAAGAAAAGATATGGACATCACGAGAGAGGGTGCAAATTATTATTCTTGTCATCTATTGGATATTGATATTGAAAGGTAAATCTAAAGATCAAAGGTAAAGAATAGTCTTATTAATATATTATAAATTGTTAAAGTCCATGTTAAATACTGTCTCTTTTACATATTGAGCATTTTACTCATTATCTTTACATGCTTAGTGTCACAACTCACGAGTACTCCCATGTGAATTCAATTTTACATGTAATTTTAGATGCTTAATAGGTGTCGATAGTGATGATAATGATGATGATGCAGCTCGTGATAATCTATTTTGCACATATCATAAGATCCTAGTTGAGTCTTACTGGTCATATGACACTCTGAGACATTAGTATTTTATTTATTTTAGTCTTTAATGTTTAGTTTTCTATGAGAACTGTTGTAATGATTTTTTAATCTTATCTATTGAAAAAGAACGTTTTAGCTTAAATTATTGATTTTAAATTATATAAGTCAGTTTGTTGGTCAAAATAAAGTTAATTGAAGTAAGTCCATAATGTGCCCCGAGGTTATATTCTACTAGGTGGCTAGGTGTGATTTTGGAAACGTTAGATTAAGTATACTAGCATATACCCTCTAGTTGCTTCCCAATTTATTTTAATATGTTATATTTATATTTATAACAGTTGAGGTTTATCACACCCTCTGAGAATGCAAAGTACATTGGGTTAATACCTTTTTCAATAATAATGCTTTCGGAGCTCAAACTCAAGATCTTCCATATTATGATTTAATTTATTTATCATCTGAACCAATCAACTATTGGTGTAAGTATATTTATATTTGTAATACAAGGTTGAAGAATTGCTCAATGTTACCATCATTGAGAATTTATAACGGTCACATGTTAATTAGATATTAATAGCTAGTTGATGTCTAATTTAATCGTCTAAAATTATCTTAGAGACACAGTATTTGGATTTATATAAGATAAAAATAAATGGTGCCACAATATTTCAATTGAATTAGCTATCAAATAAGGGCATTAACAAGGTCTATGGACCCGTGTATATATTCCTTTTGATTCCTTAAAAAATAAGACATTAACATGGTCTTACAGTAATGAAACTAAAGAGAATAATCAGAGGAGCCAATATCTAAAAAAAATATAAACTTATAAAAATATCTTCTACTACTACTTATATTAGCTTATACATAAAATATTTGGGAGGGGGGAGGGGCTTCGTCCCAATCTGTGTATACACGAATCACCTTTTACCTGTAGATATAATTTTTTTTTGGTCGAGTTGAATATGTATCAAGTTAATCATAGTTCTTGTGTTACTAAAATAACGAGACTTGATTACAAAGATGGTACACAATTAAGCATATAAAGATAAGACAATTTAATTAATTTTTTTAATAAAAAGAATTTGTCCATGTTCAAAAATATTAACACGATTTAATATTTAGAGCGTGAACAAACGAATTGAATTATATATATATATATATATATATATATATATATATATATTATGTGAAATCGAAGTCAAACTTTAAGTATTTATTGGTGCTTAGCTGGACAAAAGCAGACCAACAATTTGCAACAATATCCGATTAAATTATATTTATTGATGCAGCTTCTTAATCTTCCCCCATATATAAATAACGTCGAAATATTTGAAGCAAACCGCACAAACTCGATCAACTCAAAGAGATCCCACACTCATTAAAAAGGCATTAATCCTTGTGCACAATTAAACATGGACAAGGCCCTGAAGACCCACCTCATCTCTTGCCTCCTCCACCTCCTCAGCTCCTTCGCCCTCCTCCTCTCCCTCTCCACTGCAATCTACGTCTTCCTCCTCCGGCGCAGCCCCGTCTTCCAGCTCCTCCCTCTCTCCATTTCCCTCCTCTCCCTCGCCCTCTGTCGCCGCCTGCTCCTCCCCCACGACCAGGTCTACCTCCGGGAGTTCGCGTGCTTCCGGCCTCCCCGCCGCCTCCGCGTCCCGGTCGCCGCCCTCCTCGAGCACCTCCCCCTCACCGGATGCTTCGACGACGCCAGCATCGCCTTCATGTCCAAGCTCATCGCTGCGTCCGGCATCGGCGACGAGACCTACTTCCCCCACTCCCTCCACTACATCCCTCCCTCCGTCCTCCACCAGGACTCCGTCGACGAGGCCCGCATGCTCCTCTTCCCGGTCCTCGACGACCTCTTCGCCAAGGCTGGCGGCCTCTCACCCCGTAGCGTCGACGTCCTCGTGCTTAACTGCAGCGGCTTCTGCCCCGCCCCGTCCCTCACGTCCATGATCGTGAACCACTTCGCCATGCGCAACGACGTCAAGACCTTCAACCTTTCCGGCATGGGGTGCAGCGCCAACGCCATCGGCGTCGACGTCGCCCGCAGCCTGCTGAAGGTCCACGGCGACTCTTACGCCGTGGTGCTCAGCACGGAGATAATCTCCACCGGGTGGTACAACGGCAAAGACCGGCGGAAGCTGGTGCTAAACTGCTTCTTCCGAATGGGCAGCGCCGCCGTACTTCTGACCAACAAGAGGGAGCACCGGAGGGACTCCAAGTACAAGCTGGTGCAGCTGGTGCGCGCGCAGAGGGCCTTCGACGACCAGAGCTATCGCGCAGCCTTCCGCGAGGAGGACTCCGAGGGGATCACCGGCTTCTCGATCGAGCGACACGTGCTGACGGCCAAAGCGGAGACCCTGCAGGACAACCTCAATTCTCTCGCCATGGCGATGCTCCCCTTGCGTGAGATGCTCAAGTACGCGATCATATACCTGGCGAACAAGTACTATAAGAGCAAGACCGAGAAGCCGGCGGACCAGTACGTTCCCAACTTCGGCGTGCAGCATTACTGCCTGCCGGCGACGGGGAGGCCTGTGATAAGGGAGATAGGGAAGGCGTTGAGTCTGGGAGAAAGGGAGATGGAGGCGGCGCTGGAGGCGTTCCAACGGTATGGAAACCAGTCGTCGGCGTCGGTGTGGTACCAGTTGGCGTACTTGGAGGCCAAGGGGAGAGTGACGGCCGGGGACAAGGTTTGGCAGCTCGGGCTGGGGAGCGGCCCCAAATGCAACACGATGGTGTGGGAGCGCCTCAAAGGCGGCTTGTTGGATGCTGCTGCTGCTGAGGGGCCATGGACCAGGAACTGTCTTGAGAGGTACCCTGTTGGCCAAGTGCATGGAGAGTGATACGTATAAAACGTAGTTTATGGACCATCTCCTCCCTAATTATCTCATGCATGCATGCATGCAAGAGCTACGTACGTACGTATTCCAACGTTACTGGCGATGGCCTGTGTGCATATGTAAGAAGTATTAAGGATGCATTGTAACGTATATGACATGCATCATCTGCTGCTGATTCATTAACAAAATTTCTGTTCTCTTCTTTCACATTCCATATGCAGCATCATTCTTTTTTAATAGAGCTTCGAACCTTAACTAATTGTTAAATATTTTTCTCAATTTTAAAGTAGAAAGACACAGCCTTCTTTCATGTAATGTACAAAAAAATTCTGATAAAAAAGAGAAATAAGTATTTCTTCCTAGAAATAAAAAATTCGTTGTTGTATAATGTTATGTCCTTTCATCCAAAATTTCTATTTCAACATGGAACTAAAAAGATAATATATATATAGAGAAAAAGAGCCTTCCTTCCGTTTATGCATGCTCTGAAACCAAAAAAGCAAGGTCCCCAATAACTGGTGATGTATTAGTAGTTAACGGATAGTTTTTCGGCTTATTAGTAGTTGAAGATACAAAATAGNATATATATATATATATATATGATTAAGGATGCAGACCACACATGCAAGTAGTTGGAGCCATAATTAATTAACAATAAGCTTGGTGTAGATATTACTGATCTCACATGTGTCTCAATAATTATCTGATACTATCTCCTTTGTGTCGCAAATTTTGAACTTTGAAAGTGGCGTACTCAATACTTGCGGCTTGTATTGTCAACTAAATATAAGTCGTTCAGATAAATAGAAAATGAATATGATTAATCCAACAGTAGAAAAAAAAAGTCAAGGATTGATGACGAAAAAGTTTGAAGAGTTAAGGTCGGTAGTGTTAGGTATTAAAGTAATGTATAAGTACCAAGAGGGTTAGAGCCAAGTGGTAAGCTCTTCTTTAAGTTTGAGTTCCATTTCTTTACCGCAGTCGAAATTGTTGCCAAAAAGTTTGATATATAAAAACTAAATTATAACTAGTGGAAGCATGTTTGTACGGATTGCTTGTGTTAATCTCCTCAATTAAGCGTTCTTATATATATTTTTCACCACCTTGAAACATTTTACCTCATTTTTAATTTTTATATCTTTTAATAATATTATTGAAATATGTGTAAATAATTTCATGATCTTTATAATAATTGTTCGAAACATAAAATATATTACATTTTCATTAATTGTTTAAATTACTCTCAAAGTCTACTTTGATTTTAGTTGTGACCGCAAGAATTTCTTTTGCGTGAGTGTTGTTAATACAAACCTATGCAAATGAATTGATAAAAATAAGTGTTAATTAGTATTGTAAAATATACTTTTCACATTATTATCGATAAAAACATCAACATTTTAAAAAAAAAATAAAATATATATGTATATTAAATATTATGCATTGTTAATTTTTCTATGGCATTATGATAAAATGTGCACTCACTAAACAAAATTTCTGGCTCCGACAATAATTGACAAGTTTTTATTGTTTTTTTATGTCTAACAGTCAACTTTATATACCAAAAAATAATCAAAGACGACATTGCCACTAAAATAACTATATTCAGTTTGAATATTAAGTCGGGTATAACTAGGGAAGCCTGGTATTGAACTGTACCCCAATTTTTGTAGGGTATAACACTAGTTAATGCACTTTTTCCACCCTGAAGATAGTGCTGATTTCATCTTCGAGGCTAATGTAAATGCAGCTAACTAGATGCGCGTTTCATATAAGCAAATTTTATCGCATGCATGATGGTACTGAATGATGCATAGTATGAATTGATTTAAAAATTGGTAGTATGATTTCGAGGTTAAGCTGTTAATTATATCAATATATCTCTTTTTTTATCAGATTGCCTCGACTATTATTGTCTTAGTGTCATATATGATACTCCAGAATTCTTTTAAAGGTTTGTATATGCATACATTAATTATCATTTATTGCCATGCACGTCTCCTTTAATTAGAGAGCCGCAAGTTGTGTTAGGTCAAAGTGGACAGTCGCCATTAATTAGATATCCCCGATCAATAATATACTTTTGATAAAGTAGTTGAAGATTTTAATTTTTCCTACAAATTTTTTTTTCGGTTTGAGGGTCATGCACCTTATCTTGATTTTTTTATTATTTATAGTTAATAAGTGTTGATGCCATATACGTATCTAAAAGATGTCCTGACTATTTCACTACTCAACTAGAGAGGTGGAAGACAACGGTACCTTTGAGATCCATTTTTTAGATTTTTTAAATCTATATTATTATTTTAATCATGATGATAAATCTATGTCGTTTGTCTAACTATGATCTAAATATGCTCTCGAGTGAAGAAATTTATTATTACTCACCTCAACCGTAATTGGTCTTTTCTTTAGACTCTAGTTAGATAGATTAATTGAGTGTTTTTTTTTCTATTATACAGTACTGAAAACAGTGTATCGTTAAATTCGTTAAAAGTGCTATATTGAAACCATTGCCCGAGTCGTTGAAAAGTGATATATTTTCATGTGATTCATATATTATTTTTTAAATATGAAATAAAAAAACTATTGTTTCTCGTGTTTCCTTTTTCTCAGGAAATTACTTTTTATGAAAATATTTTTCACGAGGAACAAACGGAGCCGAACTTTTATAATTAATTTATCACAACAAGTGTTAGGCGTGCAATTAGATCAAACGAATGTACGTATTTAACGATCTGCATCTATTCAACGAATGTTTTTCTTTATGCATTGCATATATTTCTAATGATTTTTTTTGTTCTTTATGAACATGCATGTAACTAGTGTATTTCAGTGGTTTAACAATTGAAAGCTTTCAATGCCTAAAGTCGGGAGTGGCATTGCATATGCTGCCCACCAAGAAAAATTGTGGTGGGTCAACACCTTAAATCCAATGATGCTGACCAGAGTTGACTTCCGTTTTATTTTTACTTTTTTTTATTTTTCTGATAACGGAGTTGGATATTGAGTCATAAAAAGAGGTTGATCAGTTCGAGTTTTGAGTGATGATGGTTATTTTTTGTTATTGTGAAAAAGTTTTCCATAAAGGCCTGACATTTCTTTTAAGACAAACTCGCAGCCAAGTTGACGAGTGTGCATGCATGCCAAGCCATAGGCTATATAATATATAATGCAGTTGAATAATAATTAATTGGGTTACGTCTAAAGTCCACCTGATGTTTCAGTCTTTATTACTTTGCGTCTATGAACCGTCTATGAACCGATCCTATATATATATACACAATATGAAATCATATTTCATAACAACTTTATAATTAGTTGATGCATTCTTCATTCGCTATTCTTTCTTCTTTTTCTCTTTTTTTTATTTTTTTTAATTTATCTTCATTTAAAAATATAAAAAATGCTTCATTAATTAACATTAAATATATGTGTCAATATATGACTATATGTATTTTTTTCATAAATTGTTTATTATTATATTGGTTTTTCATATTCCATAACATTTTATTAGTTATAAAAATAAAATTAAACACTTGCAATATATAATATCAATCATTTTTTATATAATATGTAGTCATATTTAAATGAATCAATATTATATTATAAAATCATGCATGATATTTTTTTATAATATGGTGGAACCGCTTTCCCTTTCAATCATTTATTTTAGAAATTTTATATTTTTTCTAGATTATTATTTATTAATTGTATTAATGAATAAATGTATAAATTAATTTTTAGGTAAATGAACACTCTTTTACAAAGAGTTATACTATATATACATGGCATTTAGAATTATTAGTATTTTCAATTTTTATTTTTATTCTTCACTCTTTCTTGTATTACAAAATATTAAAATCATAACCCCAATCCTTACGTAATCTATATCTATATCATGAATCATCATATATTGTATATATACATATATATATAGAGTTAAGTCGGGCTTTAAAATCACTCCTCTTATCTTTTACGAGGTATTTTTTCATAGTTTCTTTGTTTCTTATTCTCTTATTTTCATCCTTGTTCGATCTATTTTAGGTAATTAATTTAGGTAGTACGTTTTTAGTCTTTTACCGATATTTCCTTATGAATAGTTGCATTTCTGTTATATCAAGTACGTTCTTTGTTCTTGAAAGTGATTTTTTGCTTTTATCATATTTTCTTTTCTATTATCTTTTAGAATATTTCACTTCGTCATAATATTGGAAGTTAACATCAATTTTGAGCTTGTCTAAGCCTTCTCTCAAGTCAACTATAAATCTATATATATTTTCCTTTCGGTAATCTTTATAGATTACTGGTAATCTAAACTTAAAATTATCTAGGCTCACCAAATTATCATATTTACTTATTTTAATTCGTAGACAATCTGAATTGCCTAGCAATACATATTGTCTATGAAGTGATAATCAACATTACCTAAGAGGTGGATGTCTATCCATCACCCAAGTGGTAACTTTATTTATATTAATTTTCATATTCGTCCTTTTAAATATTCTATAAATTAAACATAACATAATAAATAAATCATCATATAATAATAACAACAACACAAATAATAATAATAATTTATTATTATTATAAATTAACGATCATAATCAATATTATTTAAATAATACTCTATTATTATGATCATATTATGAATTAAAATATAACACTAATTGTTATTTATAAGTATTATTAATTAGACTATTTTTTATAAATTATTATTATTAATTATACGATTACTTTATTATTATTTTAATTTAAAGATTATTAATTACTTAAATACATTAATTTGTGAGTTTAAGTTGATAAATGTCAATTCAATAATACAAAAAATGTAACTTAATAATATTTATATAAGGTTTTTTTGTAAAATAATGTATATTATTTAGTAATAATTTATATAAGTAAATATGATAATCAGAATTATCACTTGGATTATTTATATATAATAAACAAAGTAATGCACATTATTGATAATTTAATAGGTGGTAATCTTTCTATTAGGTAATATAGATTATCACGTAATATTAAGAGGTAATGTAATAAACGTCTCCTTAGATCGTGGTCTCATCACCTTCTCAAGAATAAGTTTTGTATATGTTGTATTAGGATCTTTCCTAATGTAATTTCTTAGAATAAATATAAAACAACATGATGACATTATTATTAGTATTATTATTATTGTTGTTCTCATCGTCGTCGTCAAGAAATGAGCATTCCGAAAAAATATTTAGAATCCTCACGCTTGTAATATATTTTCCTCTTCCCTACAATATTTTTTTAATAGTTTTCTACATCATCATACTTCATATTAAGAAAATATTATATTGGAATCTGGCATTTTCTTTATCTTTTTATATTCTTTTTTATTTTTTTAAAGTAATCTCTTTGTATTCTTTTTAATTTTTTAAAGTAATCTCTATAATAAATGAAGGGTTATCAAGATATAGGTTATGTAAAAACTTTTTAACTTCCTAATTTATGTCACAATCTAAAAAAGACTTATGAATTTATGTAGTAATTTTCTTTTATTTAAATATTGAGTAAATAATTACAAATAAAAAAATCTTTAATTCATTTCTTTTATTTAAATATTGAAAACATGAAAAATAAGAAAATTTTCATAATATATTTAAAGTTTTAATATATTTTTTTATAAAGAAAGCTCTAAATTTAGGTTAAAATTTCAATAATTTTTTTAAGAAATATATTATTTGTATTTTTTTAACAATGATAAATAAATAACACAAAATGAAGGAAACAATAGAATAAAAACATAGAATAATAAACACTGATATAAAATATATAGAAATAGTAAAACAATAAAAAAAATATAATGGTTAGTCAAGTTGGATCAATCTTGTATTTTTTTCAACTCTTGCTCAACCTAATTAAGTTGAGTTAACATTAGATCAAGTTGGATTGTCGTGTTCATTATGTCATAAAAAATCTTTAAAAGAAGGAGATGATAATTGATAAAGACATTAAAAGATCAATAAAACTAATAAATGTGTGTGATTTATTCTGTTAACGTAAATGCATTATCAATGATGATGATGATGATGATGATGATGATGATGATGATGATGATGATGATGATGATGATAATAATAATAATAATAATAATAATAATAATAATAATAATAATAATAATAATAATATAGAGAATATTAGAATTAGAATAACTTAAAAAATAATAGAATACAAAAACATGATGAAAAAAATTATGATAAATAAACTTAGAAAATAAATTTAAAACAATAAATATAATGGTAATTAGATCATGTCATGTTCCTCTTCCATCACTAACTTGGTCGTTAAACTTCATAGAGCAACTAATCCGACCTGACGAGAAAAAAATAAAGTTAAAAATCAATAAATCTAAAAAATATATCAAAATTATTGTGCATCACACGAACATATTACCTGCTTACATCAATATTATTCATCTCGGCACGAGAAGAACTAGTGAAACTATTAAGAGTGTTATATTTCATTTTTTCGGTAGTAGTCATTATGTTAAAATTGATATCTTACTTAACTGAAAGAATTATAAAGGTCAATAAGAATAATATTTATTTGAGAATTAAATATAAGAAGATGGTAAGATATCAATATTAATTTTTTTCAACTAGAATCTTTTATGCAAAGATTTCATTTGGATGCCAATAAAACAGATTCATTGGACCAGTCGATCGGGAGCGTGTTGTCGCCTGAGTAGTGTTAAGAATTAATTTATTCGAGGAAAATATAGACAGTTGACAATTTTGCTTACAGAACAGAAAGAGTAATGTAAATAAAAAGAGTTCCCAGCTCCCACTTCTGGACTGATCCTTCTCTTGCAGAGGAGACAACCTTTCCAATACCTCAATTGTCACAGAATGAGCATTATCCTGTCCTGCAAAGTTGTAACAGTGATGAAACTGCAATAAAACAAGCAATGTACCTTTATTGAAAAATAGAACAAGATTCTAGATTTGTCTATAAGGTTATTGCTTAGATTTACACTATTAAGAATGATATCCTTCCTTCCTCTGAACTAAGTTGTATTTTAAGTTAGTTTGCAGGGGTGATATAATAAAGCATTGAGAAAGAACATAGATATCCTAGTGAATGACATTGATATTCTAACCATTTGAAATCACAAAAAGGAACCAGATATTTGAAACAAACAATTGAGTGGCGACCTACACATCTATAAGGCAAATAAAATTCTCCATTGATTTTATTAACCCATGATATAACAGGTGTAATATCATGGATTTTGAGAAATAAAAATATCCCATAACACCTAAACAAGGCCTTATACTTTACATAGAAAACTTATTTGAAACTCCAATCTAAGATGGATTTGCAATTGAATTCTTCCATCGAAGCAAGCATTTCTTTTAGCATATGGTTTAAATGATTAATCCGTATGCAAAAGATTCGGGTGCACATGATACAAATGAATATTATCTCACAGTAAACTCTCCTCACTAGCCATATTCAATGGCTGTGTTTGGAAAGTAAAACTTGACCAAAATTTTGCCCTAATTTTGATTCCTACTATCGGACTCGATAGAAGGGAACACATGTCAACACAAGGCAAAAAGGATAAAATGGATAGAAGAAGACAAAGACAACCATCTCGAAATCATTCAGAGCCATCATTTCATTTCATCTTCTTGATATAGGAGAACACAGAGGAGACACCATTGGAGGCAGGGAGAAGTTGCAGAGAGCATATGATGATGAGCATTTTTGAACACTTTCGCTTTTATGTTGATTATTATGATGTGTAACTAAATAGATAACTTTGGAGTTAGTATTAGGGGATGAAGTATAGGATCATACTTTGATTTTGAACGCATTGAACTATTCCAATTTTTATTTTATGAATCTATTCGATCTGTTTTCGTTTCATGAACTTGTTAAATCTATGAAGATTTTATGGTTTGATTGAATCGAATTCAAATTGACAATTTATCTTTGATTATACTTTTTATCGGCGCTAGATTCCATCGAGTGATACGCCTTGACCGAGGGGCGTTCGTGAATTGAGTGTTCATGATTGTTTTGTTGATATCATTGGCAATATTTCGAGTTCTTAAACGTCATCAATGTTTCGCACAATTGCAACCTTGAGGGACCTATCCGTTTTCATAACGTTTAAAGTGACTAGAGAACGAATCATCCTCTTTCATTCACATATGATTAGTAGTGAGCTCTATCACTAGTTCTGAAGACTCGTGATGTATAGATCATATGTCGAAAGACCTTCGATCCAAAGTATTTACTAGATCCAATTTAGATAAGTTTCGAGCTTTTCTCTCATTCTCCAATGCTAATTAGTTAGGGACAGTGATTAAATCCCTCAAAAGGGAATCAATTATTCCTCTCTTCGCTAAGATCCGGTGTAGTGTACAAATCTCGCGCAATAACGATGATCCTATCCAGCATACTCGAAGCTTACTCTCTCCATGGTTTCTCACATCCCTATTGCACCCTTGATTCTTCTTACCACCTTTATTTCGTTTCTCAACCGAAAAACAACAAAAATAGTTAGTCGATATTTTCCCTCTTTTAGTCTATCTTCATCGATCGTTCTCTCTAGGATTAGATTGTTATGTTAGATTTGAGTGATTCATTCTTGATAATTGCTTAGCTTTCTTGTGTATTCAATACCTGAAGTACTACTGTTGATCGTTGTACACTTGCAACATTGTTGTGTTGTCTTAAGTTTTAAAATTGATTGTCTAATGTCATTCACTATATTGCATATACATTGTCACAACCACGCTTGCATATCTTTACATGAATCTGATTTTGATTGAACACTAGACAAGACGCATAAGGGATCCAATTCTCTTTCCAAATTGTTTGGCATTGATTTTAATTTGATTCAATGGATCTCCATTAAGAATTCATGATTCTTGCACATGGAGAGAGAGAGAGAGAGAGAGAGAGAGAGAGAGAGAGAGAGAGAGAGAGAGAAGAGAGAAGAGTAAAAGAGAGATAGTGGAGAGAGAAAGAGAGAAGAGAGAGGAGAATATTTTTTTTAGTTGCGGAGGTAAAATAATAATTTAATAAATCAAAATAATTTTAATAAACTCAATACCAAATTCATAATGAAAATTTTCGATCGAGAAAAATTTAGACCTATTTATGTCTGATTTTATAGTTTAGGGATAGGCCTAAAATTTCGTGATAGTTCAAAAGGTGAAAAATGAAAATAACCCTAATATAAATATATGAGTTACTATAACTCAACTATCATAACATATATTTTTATTCTTTGCATCAAGTATTTATTTTATAAGAAAGAAATAAATAGTTTACTTGCATCGTCTTATATTACAATTTTAAAATCCTATCAAAAACAAAAATAGAAAATAAATATTTATTCAATAGAAGAAAAGTTTACAAATATAACTATCATAATTCAATTGTCATAATTTCATTATTCAAATTTTAACAGTAAAACTTAATATGAAAACAAAAAAAAATCACAAAAGAATAAGTTAAAATAAAAATATGAAGATTAAGATTTGTTATCTTATAAGTCAATCCAATCTCTCCTGTGCGCAATTACTTAAAGTCAAATGCAAAATTTTATAAACTACAATGATAATTAAAATAATTTATTAAATAAAAATATAAAAAATGTCTTATTAAAACATAAATAAATATTTTGCACTAAAATATTCAGTAACGAATATAATTTTATTTATTATTTTTTCACTTAAAAGTATAAATTACTTAATTATGTAAGATTAAGTTAATGATGATTTAACTCAAACACTATATAATAACAGATATCTAATGTAATTCTATGGATATTTTCTATATGTATAAACTTATTATTTTGCATCAAATAATTATCTCTATTATACTTTATAAATGCGTCATTTTATTTATTTTAAAAAACTAAAAATATAATAAAATATAATTTTATATTCAACTTAAGTTTGTACTCATTTAAAATAAATAATTATTATCTAATAAACTATAATTCCACAACTAATTGTAAATTTTAATTTATTTTTTTCTTAAATTTACTTTAAAATAATTATTATCTTTTTGGTCGTTTAATTTATTTCTTAATTGTTAATGTACTTTTTATTTCGAATTATAATTTTAATATCTTTTTTAATTTACTCTAGTAAGGACTCTTTGAAATAACAATTATTTCTTTTTTTTATTTATCCATGGAGCAAATATAAGTTTATATATACTTGACTAGTCATGCAAAAAATAGTTTAGCTATAAGGTCTAAGATTGGATTGTACAAATATGCAGGGGTACAATGTAAATTTAAATAATATGAGCATATAATTATGTTGAATTGTTAATGATTATATTCGGATGATAAATATAATTAAATATTATTGTTTTATCAATATTAGTGAAATAATGAGTATGATTAATATGTTTATTGAATAATTGCATATTATGTATTTGTGATTATATTGTATTTCTAGTATTGATTGTAGAATTGATTGAACTGCACCTAAAAGTGTATAATTTCATGTATAATCATAATTAGTCTTTAAAATTGACAACTCACGATTGTGATTATAATCGATTTATTGAAGACATTATTGTATTGTCATCTCAATGGATTGTATTATGGGTGTTGATCTCATTTTAATTTTTTTTACACCATTAATCATATTGTGGAGTGCCGATCTCATCTCGGGATATATTCAAACCATTGATCTATGACTCAAACGTTGAATATTGTGGGTATTGTATCATAGTAAAATTTGGGGTTTTCTTTTCTCTTTTTCACTGTTTTTCTCATATTTTCTCCTCTCTCTCGTTGTCATCTGTCTCCGTCGTCAACCAACGGACTCCTAGTGAGCTTCTTCTTCTACCCTCATCCTCCACTCTTCACTTCCCGGCCACTGCCCCCCTCCTCCCTCCCTTTGTCCTCCCGCCGGCCCCTCCTCCTCCTTCCTCCTCTCGTCGGCGCCTGCCCCCTCCTCCTCTTGGAGCCTATCACTCGCCCTAAACATAGCTAATTTTCATGAAAGTAATTATTTTTCATAGTTAATTTTCATGAACATAGTTAATTCTTATAAATATAGTTTATTCTATTTTATTATGTTTAGTAATTGTAGTATAATTTACTAGTGTTGACAAATAGTGGGCAACATATTTACAAAGTAAAGAACAATTTGTTCGTTGAGGAAAAATAGAATGCCGAAAGTACTATATTTGATGGAATGTCATATGTCGATTATTATCAAACTTATCATACCACATGGTAATAAATTTAGTCTACGATGATGAAATAGCAATATTGTTTGACAAAAATGGTCCCACGAAAGAAGTTAATATTAAAGTGATATGTCATCCTCTAGAAGTTTAAAATGATCAATTTATAAATGATAATGATGTTAAATTTGATGTGCTACCAACAATCCTAAAAGCTTAAGCCTATAGGAAGAGCAACATCTTTATATTTATATTCTTAACACTCCCCCTCACGTGTGGGCCGCCGACAACTTTGGTCCAGCCCAAAGCCCAACACGTGGACAACTAAGGGAGGAAATTAATTTTTAATACGAGCAACGTCGAGGTTCGAACTCGGAACCTCTGGCTCTGATACCATGTTAAATTTGATGTGCTACCAACAATCCTAAAAGCTTAAGCCTATAGGAAGAGCAACATCTTTATATTTATATTCTTGACAAATGATGCTATTGATGATGAGATTGATGAAGAAATATATGAGTCACTTTCAAGATGTTGAATGTACTAATTATGTCATAACAAATTCTTATATTTTTTATTACTATATAAAAACTTAAAAACTATTTTTTTATATTTTAATGATTTTACATGTTATATGTTATGAATAATATTTTCTATATGCTATTACAAATTATGGCTCCTCGTGATCATGGGAGAGCTCGTGAGAGCAGCACAGGTCATGGTACACCACTTGGAGAGGATGAGTCTGTGATTGATCTCGACATTCAAACAAGTAATATTATATAACCTTATATAATGATATTATTGCTTTTCGTTAACATTTATTATTGCTAACATTTATTTCACACAATGTTCATGTTGGATCTTCAGCATCCCAACTGAATCGTTACAATGTCATACCATCTACCGGAGTTACAGTGGATGACAAAAATAATTTGCGAGTTGATAATTATTGATTTACTAAATTGCATTATCTTTTTTAGTGAATGAATATAAAATGGCATGCATTAATCATTTTAGTTTTCTTTTTATTTTGGGATGTATTCATCGTGGCATCAACGAGTTCGTTCTGTTGAGACTTCTGATAGGTTATCCTCATTTGAAGGACATTTCTTTGCTTTATCGAGATAACACGTACAATGCATTTAAGGTAACACTATTGTATTTTCATTTTTATTTGGTTTACAAACTAATACAAAAAAAAATCAAGTCAAGTACAGATAGGAGGAAGGCCTCACAAATTTTGTTATAAGAAAGATATTTAATATTGTAAATTCTACTCGACCTAAAAGAGAGATGTTCAACTATCATCGAGATGTAAAGCTTGCCACCAACGACAATATTGTTGAAGCGAAGGATAAGCTTGCTCCACGTATTTCAAAAAAATTGATATTCTCTTTGCGAAATTTGGTGAGTAATTTTTAAATTAGATGTTTATGTTTTCAACACTCATCATTTTGAGGGCATCACCCGAATATCAAGAGAAGTCAACAATCAGGAAAAATAATAGATTGTCTAAGTCGGATGTGGCACACTATTATGGAAGCTCCATTGGGTTCATAGAGCATAAACAACAAATGATATTTTTTTCAATTTTTCACCATTTTGATTCTTATCATAAAATAATTTAATTAAATTTTCTAATGTGTGATATGTTATTGATGTAGGAGTTGTCGAGCGGGCGACAAGATTGACTTTTGAAAGGTGTAGAAAGAAGTTTACATAAACAAAAAAACAATCAATTCGTCTCGGAGCAAACAAAAAATATTGCGATATATTTTTGTAATACTCATTTCAAATATTTTTATTCTCAAGTTTTTGCTATTGAATTAACTATTATCATTGCCAAGAGTCATATGATTTACTTATGGAAAGATTGCGGTATAATATTGAGTGATGACTATTATTATTGTCAGGAGTCGTATAATATTATGGTATAATATTGACAAATACCTCGAATTCTACAAGGAGGTATGGAAAGAAGTTGTAGTACTTGCTAAGGGGGGACAACTTTGTGTCTTAGGTAGATTGAGTTCACAATGGAGTGCTTCTTTTGTCGTTAATCATTGGTGCAGTTTTGTCGCGGCACCCTCTTCTACGACTATGAGTGAGTTGAGAGAACTTGTGGGAGTGGTCGTGGATGATAAGATTAGGCCACTATTGCTGGAGGTTCTGAATTTAATTCACGACCGATCAACACCTCACTTTGTTTGATGATTAGACTATTAGTGTTTGACTTTCGAAGATCAAACTTTGTTGTATTATAAATTTGAACATACTTTAAAACTTGTATTATGATGTGATGACTTTTATGGACTTTTAATTTTTATTATTCATTGTGTTGTGCATAGATGATCATACATATTGGATGTGATGATAATATGTATTGTATGTAAAGTTTTATGTTAATTATTTTCCCTGGTTCATAATTAGCGACGAATTGATGACACTTTATCGATGGATTAGTGATGTTTTTTTTTGAAAAAAAACAAAATTAGTTTGATAATTTGCGATGGTGTAGGGATGATTCACCAACAGCTTAGCTTAGCGACAACTTTGTTCAAAAGATAGTGTTAAATTATTGATGAACTATTGGCATCTTACCGATGGTACAACGAAGATATGGTGACAAACTAGTGATTAACTATCGTTATTTTTCAAAAATTATTAAAAATAACGACACTTCAACGACATATTTACGTTGATTTAGCGACGATCTAGTGACGAAAAAATATTGTTGCTAGTAGTGACTAAAATTTAATGACGCTTTTTATTTGTCACAAGTGCAACGCCATGGTGTCGCTAAATAAATAATTTAGCGACACATTTTTCTATCGCTAAGATGTATTATTCTTGTAATGCAAGTTACCTATAGTAAGATTGAGCTCAACACTTCTATATTCTTTTAATTATTCTCTTAAATGCTCTCTAAATCTCGTGTAATTTCATCATCTATTTAAGGTAAATTAATTATGTGATTATTAAGAGACTCTTTTAGAAATTTAAATATTTTTCTTTCTATATTTACTTAGTTGTTTCAATTTATAATTATTATCTGTTGACAGTGTTGCTTTATAAAAGGTAAAGTGATCTCGTGGATGTGGATGAAAACAACTTGGTTTTTCTCGACCATTCAGATGGTTCCAAAATGTAGTATTAGTGAGTTGGACGACGCGTTCAAGCTCTATCAATTGATATAAATCAACGAGACTAAAGAAGGCCTTTAATATTTCCCAAAAGAAAAAAAGATATAAAAGTTTTATTGACGACTCAAAAATCTTGATTTTGTAAAACGAAAATGGTAGTTTGCATTAAAGATACTAAGAAGATGTTTCGATTCTCCTTTCTTATTTTTATTTTAATTTGACCTCCTAACAAAAGGAAAATCCTCCAACATCATCTGTATTATTGTTTGGAGCAAACGAACGCTTTTATTTCTCGGATAAAGCAAATATAAATGAATGATGATGATGTACAACTCATAATCACTTGCCACTCGTTAACTAAACAAGTGAGGGGCTAATTACTTTTTCTACAAACGTTGCTCAAAATCATACGTTTTAAACAATGTGAAACTATTTTAATAGAATCAACAGTTAACAAGAGTACTGCGTTGACGAGTTAACTCTTTTTACATACTAGTTAGATCGAATTTAAAGAAAGTAAAAAATGCGTTACTTCCTTTTCTGAATCCTTAGAATTCAATACAAGGATTGTGACACTAAATTTATTTTTAATTATCGAGTTCATCAAATTACATGTTCATGATCCAGTCTTGATGAATCTCTCATCACAAAGATCGTTCTGGATGCTGGATTCAAGCAATGGCGCAATCACCGGGCAATGACAACAATCTTATTTGCATCAATTGAGCAAACAAATTAAGTACTATTGCAAGAAGTGTTACATGCAACATTTCTTGTATGGTATAAGAATGAGAAAGAAAATGAAACTGAGCCTGTACAACGGAACCTTTTTGCGCTTTGCCAGAGAATCTACTCACAGGGGCTATGACTCTCCAAACAGAAAGTAAGTATGGAAGACCACACTGCCTAATCAAAAAGTATACGGCAGAATAGCTTTGAAATATGTCTGCTGTGAGTGGAACTCCCATCAAATGTGAAGCAGGAAAGTTACTGACTTCTTTTCAGAAGTTCTCCATACAGGGTCACGAAGAGAATTTACAATGGCGACATTTTACAAATGTTGACGGTCCATTTGTCCTCAGATATCCATGGTTCCTGTTGCCACAAATGGTCAGAACAATTAGCAATTGACCTCCTAGCATAAGAATTTGAAGTTGCAAATGATAAGCACATTGTAAAAAATGAATTTGAGGAAGAAATAAGCAACCAAGAATCTACTGTTTAATAATGAGTGCTGGTGTGAAATTGATGAAATCGAAAGAACCATTCAAAATATGCATTCAGGGCAAAACCTTAGAAATTTCAGTAGGAAATAATGCAAAGAAATATTGAACGGCCTGGGATTCAATAAACTATGATAATTTTATATCACATAAATAATTACTGAAACAACTGAGACATCTCTCAAGCTGATTTGAAGTCCCTTCTTGTTACCCGCAGAATATGTTTATCCATGCTCCGAGCTTCTTTCCTGCTCATGTGGCTTATGTCAATGAAAGTGAGAAACAATGGTACAGATTCTGACAAATATAAACAAGTAAAATAGATATAGAGTATGAAAACATGGAACTTCATATTGCTGCTAAAAAGGAACTTACCGTTGCTATTGGCGTACTCCAGTGACCATATTTTCCTTGGAATCCTTGCCAAAATTAGTGGAATAGCTTGTAAATACAATTGAGAAACAAGTCATGTGCAAGTAAAGAGCATCAACCAAAAATAAAAAAATACAAGACAAGAGCTCAAGGAAAAGAGTTAAACCTCCATATCTACATCAGATGACGGATGGAAATTAAACTGAGCAGCAGAATTATGTGCACCAGAAGTCAAAGAAAGCTAAATGTCCAGCAAACCAAAAGGAAAATTCAGAAACATAGGTCAAAGATAACAAATGATGACAAAGTAATTTAGCTGTGACAGAATTTTATATCTACATATATAAAAGAAAAAGTCAGAAGAATAGGCTTAAGCCTGAGGTTGAAAACTAAACGAAAACATAATCCTACATGCAAAAGGCTTTTTCCGTGGGACAAATTCTCGGCAGTCACGTGTACAATGCAAATTGGCAGTATTTAAAATGAGCGACATATCAGGTGTCACATGAGCACTGAAGTAAAATAAGATTATATCAACTTCAGCCAAATCAGCAGATTCTAATTCCCGGAGAATACGTCTAGTGTTTAAATGTACCTTATTAAAAAGTTCTGCCAATGGATCCTGTTTAGCCCTTCTGGATGTTCTGAACTTGAATTCCTATGTAAATAAGACACGGCAATATGATTTTAAAATGAGAAAGAAAATTAATTTGAGAATTTCATAGGAGATCAGTAAAAACCTTGGGGTCTGTAAAAGGTATAAATGTATAAATAGCTTAAGAAATATGCTTTGTTCAAATTCAGAACCACATGACAAGCTCATGACAAAGAGCATTATCAGAATGTCCTATAGACATTGGCCGCCTAACCGACAAGCTGAAGGTTGAAATGTATCTTAGAAATATTCAAAGCGGAGACCAGTTCAGTTACCTTCTTATTCAACGACTGCGCACAGGATTTTGGCAGCATCCTTTTCCTTTCCTCCATTCTTTTGTAATTATTGGTATGTTCAAAAGAAAAAGGGAGTGAGAATAACTTGAAAATAAAATAATGAGAAAACCTATTGGATTCTTGATAAGAAAAACTTACTTATTTGAAAATTGATTAATTGAACCTTGACATTTTGTCATCAGGAAACCCTTTGGGTCACCTGGTACAATGGGATTATCTGTGCCATTAATCTGTAATTGAACATGTTAACAAGAACAAATATCTTAGTTTCCATACTAATTTTTAAAGAGCTTTACTGATGGTCCTCACTGCTGTAACATATGTAAAGTAGTTAATCCTGACTGGTGCAAGAGTAGCTAAAACTTAAGACAACCTACCATAGACGATGATGTTGCAATTGTGCCATGCTGAATAGCCCTCTCGTGAGTTCTAAGATTGAACTCCTGAAGGCAAAAAAAGGAGCAAAAGCAATTAGAAGCAACCATCATCAAGACTTCCTTGTGGATTGTGTTAAATAAGTTGACTATAACAGATTTCATGAGGCCTACTTTAAATTTAGGTAACCTAGGGGTACTCTTCTGAAGCAATGGCAAAGAAGGAGCCTCAAGAATCTGCGGAAGGTCGATGAAGTAACTGTCAGAATTTCATGCAAAAAACAGCAATTTGTAAATAGTTTAGCAAAGCAAGTGCACTAACTTTTCTGTTTAAAGGTCTTGCTTTAAATGTTGTTGTTCCTTCAAGTGATGATTTTGCATCAGCAGACCTTGGGTTTTAGGCAATAGTCAATACTCAAGAGCATGTAACTTGGAGAAAATATATTACAGATGTCAATTACAAATACCGATCAACCTTGGTTGTTGAACTCTAATTTTTAGTGCCCTTCGTGCAGTTTGAAGTTCAGGTTCTCTTGGAATTGTGAGTTTCAATCTTGATAAGTTAGAATTTGAACCAGCAAACTCATCTTTCTGCATATCCACAAAATCTTGTAGTCAAGACTAATAAGCCATCAGGAAAAGCAAATCTGTGAGAAAAGTTTACAACAGATAATGAAAATTAAGTAAAACGGCACTACATTTGATTTTCATGACTTAATTGCTAACCATTATGCGCTTTGAGAAAGTTGTCATTATTTTATTTATACACTTTTCTTTTCTTATGCTCGCAAATCAGTTCAATTATCACTTTCCAGTGATAAGTTGTCATTTTCCATTTTGCTGCACTCTTGTGGGCAAATAAACTCATGATTCCCACTGAGATATTAGTATGAGTAACTCGTGTTCATATTTACTCAGCAATTCCTAGTTTTAGATTATTTAACTTTAGGTCTATACTAGTAAGCATCAGAGACTTTCCATCATAATCAGACATAAAGATCCATCACCTTCCAAGTCTTATATGAAAAACCGAAAATCTTGACCCTGCTCATTGAATCTTAATTGGATACATTGGACCACTATACTCAATTTCTATTTGTTGTCTTTCACAAGGCTCTCTAATCTACTTGTGGATTTAATTTGTCGACATAATTTTGATTCTAGGAAGAGAGGATCATTGAGAGAGGAGACCTACACTAAGCAGAACATATTATATATTGGACAAAAAATCAAAATTGATCAGATCTCAATCACTTTTGTTCTACCAAATTATCTAGTAACCAAAATCATCTAAAATTAAGAGTTGAATTATCCAATTATCAATTGAGAGCAATTAGTTTATTTTACAAATTATACTTAGGTTTCAAATCCCTCTGATCATGGACTACTGGTCCATGTCAATGGTATGTCCTTGATCTGGGTCGAATGTAGGTAGAAGCCACTTTTCGGGCTTCTTATTTGTCTTTAATTCAGTTGTATGAGGACCAAGTTTTATACTTCTGTTGGTCGATCGATCATCTCTTTAATTCAGTTGTATGAGGGCCTTCATCGATTGTTCTGGGGTGAGCACATGTCTTGCCTTCTCAAGTGTATCTGTGCATGTTAGAGGGAGACTTTCTTATCAGCGCTTTGAGGAGCTCCTCAGATTACTCGACCGGCTGTCGAGGCACCACCCAGTTGCATCCGAGATTGATGGTTGGCTCTGGCTGTCTGGGCACTTTTCAGCAAGAGGAGTCTACAGACAGCTTCTTCCTACGACCACAGTTCCACACGACATTAGAGCAGACACCATACGCATTTGGCGATCAGACACACCTCTCAAAGTCAAGATCTTCTCATGGCTGATGAGAAGAGGCAGACTTCTCACTAGGGAACACAGGGCGCGATGGGCACCTCAGGCGGACCGCACATGTGTACTTTGCGCCTCGGCGGAGGAGGACATCGCTCATCTATATTTCACCTGCACCATTGCTAGGGAGGTGTGGCGGCACTTGGACTTCGCGGATATTGACACATCAGGAGTTGATAGCTTTTGGGGCTCGTTGCGAGGTCTTAGCACACGGGGCGACCCAAGGCGGCGGCAGATATGGGCAGGAGCCATGGCCACTACATGGGTGATTTGGCTTCAGCGCAACCGTACGTTGTTCGAGGGGAAAAGATGCTATATAGAAAATATTGTACATCACATAACTTTCTTACTTAGAGAGTGGGGCTTTGGCTGACACTTGGCGTGTCTTTTTTGTTTTTTGGGAGAGTCTTTTTTGCACTGCTCTCCATTTCATACATGTAAATTTAACGCTTTTTACATCAATACAAATGGGTGACTACCAACTGGTGTAGTCACCTTTCCCCTTTCAAAAAAAAAGTGTATTTGTGCATGCATAGGTGTGGGCAGTGTACATCATGAGCTTCTGCACAAGTAGTAGTATAGAAAAACCCCATAATTCTCATTATTAACCAATGACTAGTGAATCCTTATTTATAGTGAAGATAGGCAATACAAGAGAAGAGAATATGTTAGAATATTACTCCAGAATATTTCAAGGAGAGACTGTTGGAATATAATTCCAGAATATTTCAAAGGAAAAAAAAAAGGAAACTAAATAATTACCAATAACTACAAGGATATGCTAATAATTATGAGGATATGCAAATCATATCTTCTTTACACTCCCTCGCTCCCTCTCAAGCTGGAGCGTAGATGTCAATCAAGCTCAGCTTGGAACATATGCTCTGGAGTTTCTTCTTAGGAAGTGCTTTAGTGAAGATGTCAGCCAGCCGGCTTCAGTAGCCAAGTACGGAGTAGAGATTTTCTTCGTCAGAATAGCATCACGGATGAAATGAAAATCGACTTCTATGTGTTTAGTTCGCTCATGAAACACAGGATTATTAGCAATGAATATAGCAGCCTTGTTATCACAAAACATGGGCACCAGAGAGGGAACATATATCCCAAAGTCATGTAGTAAGGAGACTACCCACAGAAGCTCACATGTGGTATGAGTCATTGCTCTATATTCTGACTCAGTACTAGAGCGTGAGACCACATTTTGTTTCTTGTTGCGCCACGTTACAAGGTTTCCACCAACATATGTGCAATAACTTGTAGTCGATCTTCTATCTTCATGAGCTCCGGCATGATCTGCATCAGAATATCCCCATACTTTCAAATGTCCATGATTCTAAAGTGAAGACCTTTCCCTAGAGAGGTTTTAAGATATCTAAGAACTTGACATACACCTGCCCAGTGTATCTCTCGTGGCTGCTGCATTAATTGGCTTAGACGACCGACAGCGTAGGAAATGTCAGGACGAGTCACAGTAAGGTACAAGAGCTTGCCAACCATAGCCATATATCTGATGACATCTAATACAGGATTGTTCAAGTCAGTCAGAGATAGTTGTGGATCCATAGGAATAGTTGTTGTTTTGCAGCTCGTCATACCAGCTTCTTTTAATAAATCAAGGACATATTTTCTTTGAGAGAGGACAAGTCCATCATGAGATTGATTTACTTCAATTCCCAAGAAATATTTGATTAGGACAATATCTTTAGTCACATATTATGTTTACAGTGATCTTTTGATTGCCAAAATTCCTTCCGAATCACTACCAGATATTAGAATGTCATCAACATATACTATGAGGATGATTGAACCTTTAGAAGTATGTAAAGAAAATGTTGAGTGGTATGAAGAGGTCTAAATAAAACCATATTCTTGAATTGTTGCACTAAACTTCTCAAACCAAGCTCTTGGAATTTGTTTCAGTCTATAGATTGTTTTCTTCAATTTACAAACTTTTGAACACTCTCCTTGAGCAACATATCCAGGTGGTTGCTCCATGTAAACCTCTTCAGTGAGATCACCGTACAAGAAGACATTTCTTACATCAAGTTGGTGAACTGACCACCCATAATTCACAACAATAGAGAGCAGAATCCGAGTAGAGTTAAGACGAGCAACTGAGGAGAATGTCTCAAAGCAATCTACCCCATATGTCTGAGTGCAACCTTTGTCTACTAACCGTGCCTTGTGACGCTCAATTGTCCCATCAGGAAGATACTTTAGAGTGAACACCCAACGATATCCAACCACTATGGCATTAGTTGGGAGGTCTACAAGCTCCCAAATCTTTCTAGAAAGCAGAGCGGACATCTTCTTATCCATAGCAGTTTTCCAGAATGGGTGTTGGAATGCCTCAGAGTGATTGCGAGGAATATGATGACTATCAAGAGAGGCAGAAAAAAGTTTGGCAGCAGGGGACAAATTGTCAAAGGTCATAAAATTA
>LTAE01004096.1:16391-34051 GCA_001647135.1 Pontederia paniculata | reverse complement strand
TCATGTTATTCTCACATATACATACAACAACATACACACAAGAAATATTAATGTTCGCATTTTCACGTGGACAAAAGAATAATAAACCAAATTTGATAAAAAAGGGACCTTCGGTGAACGTATTATAAAGTTGAGGGACCATTTAGTTACAAACTAAAATTAGAAGACTGTTTGGTTACAATTTAAAGTTAGGGGACCAAAATGGGAACCGAGTAAGTTAAGGGACTATTCAAAAAATATTTAAATTCCACGTCAATATTTTTATTTTTTATTTTTTACTTACGTGGCTTTACCACGTGGAGTGAAAATCGGAAAAACGTGCTATCGTAGGTGAAGGGACTTTCGACGAGCAAGTTGTAAGTTAAGGGACCGATTTGTTACAAACTAAAATTTGGGGACCAAAGTGAAATATGAGCAAAGTTGAGGGACTATACACGAAAATTACTCCTTTATTTCCAGTATTTCGTTTCATGTATTAGGCCACAAGCCTTTGTATGACCGGTCGTGATCACAAGGATCATGATCGTGACACAAGTCGTGATCGCAAGGATCACGACCGTGACGCACACACGAGACAACTCGTGTATGCCGCGACGGCGGAGAATTAATTCCCAACGATCACCTTCTCCACATATTGCTAGGATTTGAACGTTGCGATGCGCAACGTAACTGGCGAACGAAGGCAAAAATCGCGAAATTAATTGACGACGCTGGACACGCGTTTATAGGCCGGATTGACGAGGGCGGACCACGAGTATGCGACCATATAAGAGGACATGGACGTGACTCGAGAGCCCTCACTGTCGAACGGAATCCTTCCCTCTCTTCCTTTCTCTCTTCAAAGCCTTCCTTTGTAACCGAAAAAAAAATACATCCAACGAGGGGAAAGTGGATTATATTAATGATAATCTATTTATTCATACTACTAATGGTTCGTATTCGATCATGTTTGAGTGGAGTAAAAATTTGAGCCTCTTTCAATAATAAATTAATAATAACTCAAGTATCTACCATAATGAATAACCTAGTAGACTACTCGTAAGTAGTAACAAGCTCAAATGGTTTTCATATGAAACAACTAATTTAATTAATTGGTTTATTTTAATCTCGAGCTGATCAAATGAAAATCTCACTTTTTTTGGTCTTTTTTTAATTCATTGTCATATATTGGGTTTTTTTAATTCATTGACTTATGCTATTTGAGACCAAAATAATGTATTTTTCTTTATAAAGCGACATTTACAAGTTTGATATAAAAAATAAATTAAATAAATTTTGAAAAATCTTAATTTGGTGAGCCGCTATATTTTTTATATTTGTTTCGATCAAAACAAATTTAGATGGTTCCTAAAAAACATTTTCGACATTTGGTTTATGTAACAAAAGTTAAGTGCATATACAATTTTTGTATGCACGCTAATATTTCTCTCTCTCAATATATATCTATATATATATATATATATATATATATAATTTTTTTATATTTCGAAAAGGAATATTTGTGGAGAAAATTTGAAAAGGAAGATTTGTTGTTTCCAAAATTGTATGCACTTTTTTTTGTCTATCTCATAACTCTTTTCTGCCTCATTTGACTACTTCTGTAATAGATTTTTTTAATTCGGCACTTACTCCAACCACCTTAATCACATTGAAAATAGACTTACTCTTTTGCTTAGACAAGAACATCTTGCTCTCACCTTTTTCTTTGGTTGCTGTTATCATTGTAGTGAGGCTCATAAATAAAAAAAATATTTGATTAAAAATAAAAAATAAGATTTTAATATTAATTTCATTTCCTAATTAAATGGATCTTTAGGAAGATATTGAAATTAAGTTTCACTAACGGTGTACCCCATTGATTCAAGCTTCATGGGACCACTAATGAAAATTGAGGTGGGTGATAACAGTTTCTCTTCATTTAATATGCAAAATATTTTTATTGTAAATTTCACCCATCATAATTAGAATTGTGATGTAAAGCCCTGAAGATTACAGCAGCAGCAAAAAAAAAAAAAAAACTTGATAGGACTAAGAACCTAACTAGCTAAGGATGTTACAAGTGGACTCAGCTGACTACTTGGATTGGATCCAGACGATGATGGATCAAGTTGGAGTTAGTATGACCTAAACCGGACTAAATTCTTAGTAGGTTTCAAATTTTTCAAACCAAATTCAATTAAGCCCAGTGATTTATTTTTCTATAGTTTGTCAAAAAATGCTTCATTTTCTTTAATATTTTCTATTATTTCTCAATATTGAATTGCTGTTTTATTATATATTTTTCAATTAATCCTTGGTGTTGCACACTCAACGCTTTCATTTTGAAAATAAAAGAATAATATGATCAATCTAGATACACATGGATCTGTGATTTGCACATATATGCCAGCCAATCTTTGCTTCACTAATTAAGAATGGACAAAACAACTCACAAACATGGTGCAGATCGATCACACTAAAATTTGAAACAAAAAAAAGTTCCAATAACAACTACAATTAATTAATTAATGTGCATGGTCCATCTGTGTAGTACTCTGTCTATAATCACATGAAATTGATCTCACAAACTTGTATTAAATTAATTCATTGGACACCACTAATCATAATATATTATTATTGATAACAATAATTCAAATATCATCATCCTCCCGGGTCATGCACCTCTTGATCTCCAGGAAGACGCAGACGAGCGCCCAGACGCCCAAGAAGATGCCATAGCCGATGTTCCATGAGTTGGTCTCCTCGGCGATGTGGAAGCCGTAGAAGATGTTGGCGATGGCGACGACGATCGCCGCCCGGCCGATGTAGTGGTGGTACCAGTTCCAGTACTTTCTCACCTTCGACGTCTTGTCCGGCCGAGCCAGCAACGCCGTCACCTGTGCACACACACATAACACCCGAAGAAAGAAAGAAGCTTATCAAACTATCCAAATATTCTCTACTCTCTAGCATCCATTGTATGCTCCGATGGGTGTGTATATATTATATTATATTATATTATATTATATTATACACAGACCCACGTATATTTCGGAAGGTCTCGTTCTCTCTCACTAATTTTTCAATATATATATATAGTTATAGTCAATAAATAAAATAAATACTAATAAATTAGGGTTTAATGGAGGTGAAACACCCCTCCAGGTGTTTCACCGTGAAACATCCACGTGATCGACCGTCTATTTTTGAATATGTGATTTAGATTAAAAACAACTTAAAACCACCTAACTAAAATAACATAACCACTTTCTCTCTCCTCTTTTGATCTAAACCACATATTCAAAAATAGACGGTCGATCACATGGGTATTTCACGGTGAAACACCTAGAGGGGTGCTTCACCTCCATTAAACCCAATAAATTATCATAACTATCTAATTGGTATAGTAAATAAATGATTTGAACTAATATTTAGAAGTATAAAGTTCAAGACCACTCTCATTTTTCTATAATTTATTATGATATATTTTGACCTTTAACTTCAATTCAATCTTTCTTATCTAATATATAAATTTTATTTGTAACGAAAAATATAATATTTATTGCAAGTAAAGTAACTCGTCGTCTTTCACCTTTGCTTATCATATATATATATATATATATATTATATATATTTGGATTGAACATAATTAAAAACAATAATAATTAAATAGAATATAGTTTGAGTGTAGGTTTGATTTAGAGCAGCATTTAATGTGGGAAAAAAAATGAGAAATGGCAACGAGTTGGCTTTTTTTAAAAAAATAATATATACCTGCAAGCAACCACCGACAAGGATGGCGATACCGAGGCCCTTGTGGGTGTCAATGCCGTCGATGCCCTCGTCGTCCAGGCCGAACCCGACGATGACGCCGGCGAGGCCCAACGCAAAGCCGATCCCCTGCACCGTGATGTGAGCGTAGAACCAGAACGGGTCGAAGCCCTTGAAGAAGCGCGCCAGCGCGATCCCCACCGGCATCAGCACCCCCCACCCGAGCATCACCAGCAGCGCGTGCTTCCTCTCCGTCCCGAACTCAGACTCCTCCTCCTCGTCGTCGTCGTCGCCGCCGCCCTCGCTGCCTCCGTCGGCGCCGGACGCAGCAGCAGTCGTTACGGCTGCAGTTTCAAAGCCTTAGACGCACAGACCGCAAACATGCACACAGTACAGTAAGATGTATATATATTACCGCTGGCGGTGTAGTTGACTGGGACGGTGGCCTCGCGTTGGTGCTCCGGCAAGTAGTTGGTCGTGGAGGGAAGGCTGTTCTTGGGTCCGACGGCGAAGATGAGGTAGGGCAGCGGCTGGTCGACGCTGAGCTGGAACGCCATGTACAGCCGGGACGACAGCGACACGATGGTCGACGAGTTCCCCTTCCCCAGCTGCAGGCTGCCCTGGTCCGGCGGGCACTTGCTGGACTTCTTCCCGTCCAGCTTGTACTGCTTCACCGTCCCGGGGCCGGAGCCCGTCAACCACCCGGCCACGGCGCTGCTCCCCACCATCTCCCCGTCCGTCGAGAACCCCACCGCGATGTACGACCCCGGATCCGGCGCCGACAGCACGAAGCTCCACAGGCCCGGCCCTGCATTGCCGTACTGTACATGCACATAGCAAAGGGAACAAGTCACGACATGGCGAAGAGCAAACAAAATAAAGACGCAGTACAGCAGCAGGCGCTGAGCACTTGGATATGCACGTACCCTGAGGACGAAGTTTGCAGAGCCCAACGCAGTGAGGCAGCTGAGGGAGGAAGTGTTGAAGGCGATGTGCTGAGAGGCTGCGAGGTTGGCGGCGCAGGAGTCGGACTGCTGCGAGGCCACCGGGGAGGAGGAGGAGAAGAAGAAGAGAGCAATGAGCAAGAGGAGTGGGACGACAGATGCTGCTGCTGCCATGATCTCTTGGTGTGGCTTCACCTGCTGTTTTCTTGCTACTTCTAGTAGTAGTAGTGTGGGAGCTGATCAGCAAGTGATGCAATTAAAAGTCTGGCCTTGGAAGGGTATCAAATAGGTTTGGGAAGTTTTTTTTTTGTTTAATTTTGGGAAACCATCAACTAATATTACTGAGCTATTATAACTTGACTAATTGAAAAACATATAAAATTAATAAAAAAAATTTTATATTTTGAATCACAGAAGGCTAATGAAAATAGGAGAAGCTTATTTTTTCTAATTTTTAAAAAGAGCTATTAATATTTAACTAATTAAATAAAATATTTTTTTTATATTTTTTAATCTTAGAAGGGTATTCAAATAGAGGAGGGGGATTTATCTTTTTTAATTTTCAAAATGATCAATTAATATTTAAAACTATGAGAACTTAACTAATTGAATAGAAATTAGAATATTGAAAAAAAGGAGGAGTTTTTTTTTTCAAAGATGATTTATCTATTTAACTAATTAATAGGAGAGTTTTTTTATTTTTGAAACTGGAATTTGAGATTTGGATGGACTGGAGTGGGTCCTTTTTTTATTGGATGGATTGGAAGTTTGGTAGGGACTTGGAGTGAGTAGTTTGAAACTGGGGGCGGTGGTGGGGACTTGGCAGTGTGAAGTGGATTTGGTGGTGCTAATGCCTCCTCAATTTATAGCAGCTGCAAAAAAGAGCCATATGCTATGGAAGGGTTGGAGAGGCACCACCATCTAAGCCACATTTTTGTTCCTATCCACTACAATTTTTTTTAATTCGGTGTCAATAAATAATGCACCAAGACTTTATTATGTACCATTGTATGTGTGTGCATGAGCCTAACTATAACTTGTGGATGTGATCATGTGATGGGAGCGGACAAAATGGCATATTAATTATGTATGAAGGGAACCAGTAGCTAGGTCTGACCAATGGCCATATAAATTATTATAATAATTAAAGGGATGGAGTGCCTAGCTAGCTAACTGCCGGCAGACTTGCATTCACTTCTCTTTAACTTCAAGTGTAAATGAAGTCGAAGACAATGAATAAATTAGAAAAAAAATGATTAGCAATGTTGTGTTCAGTATCAGTTTTAGATTCGATTATTAAAATCATAAATTTAATAATAAAAAATATCGTTGGATTCAATTTTGAATTAGTTATGTGTTAGTAACTCTACATATTGAAAATAACGGATAAAAAATTGATTTTGAAAAATTAATCAGCAAAATATCAATTATTATTTTGGATCACTCTGCTGGATGACTTTTAAATTTTGAACTTGGAAGAATGCTGATCACATCCTCATCCTTCCATAATAACATATTAATATGTTTGACTCTAAACACTTTGGATTTGAGTGTTTAGATCAACTTGTTTTGCCGCCTGATCAATTGTATATTCATCAATGCTCAATTAATGGCCACCTTTTCTTAGGGCGATTTGGTCGAGAAGCAATAGGAAGAAGAAGAAGAAGAAAAATTAGATTAGGGAATTTGATGGACGTAATGCTGACGCTTGAATTGCTTCATGTGGTGAATGCTGCAAATTAAAGGGTGTGTGGAGTGATGGCAATGTCATGAGACTTCTCGCTCTAAAGGAGCAAAAAAGGAAGTGTGTTTCTTCCAAACTACTACTTGGACACATCTTTATCATACAATTAAAAAGCCAACCCCACTTGATCTCCACTAAATTTCTTTAATTTGCCCGAAGACAACAACTAATTCCATCGAGAGTGTTGAGCACTAAATATTACCTTCTTCCAATAATACTTTTAAAGTTTAAACTCAAAATTATTACTCTAATCTACTTATCAAATTGGGAGATCGAAGTAGTGAATGATGTTACATTGTTACTCTTATGAGCTTTTGAGCGAAGAAGAATAAAATCACTTGATTAATTCAGATTCAACCAAGAAAAAAAATATAAATTTAATTTAAGATAAATAAAATTTGAATTCATATAAACTAGTTTTCTTTTGTCTGAGGTTATTAGTCCTGATTAATATATATCTTTTTGGTGTCGAACATCTAGATATGACAAACGAGACTCTCGATATAAAAAAAATAAATTTGAAATTTTCTTAAACGATGATATTATTTTATTAATGAGATAGAGAATTAAAATAATATAAATTAATTTTTTTATTTTTATTAGCCTCGACTAATATGTATCTATCTCAAATTGAACTATGTTGAATAAGTTTTTTAACATTTTTTTTTACATAGAACTTAAATTGAAAACTTCTTTATCTCCTTATCCCGTCCACTTTGTCCAACATCACAAGAGTAAACATCAGTTGGTCAGAATCTTAGGCTTAAATTGATGTACATGTTCTTTTTATCTTGAGAAAAGAAGGCGACCAAATTGCATGTAGACTGTCGAGTTCTCCCCCACCTTTTCAGGCTTTTATTTCTCCCTTTTTTTCAAAGTATTGTTTTTTTTTTCATAAAGGTTTATTTGGTCAGCTAATCAGATACAATACGTAGAGAGGGGGCTTTATTTAGTTTAAGTGGTCAGTGGCAAGCGTGGAGGCCACGCGCCCTTGCTCACCGCCATCCATGTGCTTGTCTTTAAAGCCAAGGCCCAGCAAGAAGAAGAAGAAGAAGAAGAAGAAGAAGAGGAGGAGGAGGTGGATATGTACTGGATGCTCAACTGCTTGGCATCTCTCCTCCTCATCTCTTGCTGTCAGAGACAGCATCATATTATTATTATTCATGAATTCAAGCTCAAGTAAATACTTAACAACTAACCCTATTTGATTACTTAATTAAACTAAAATGCTTAAAAGTAGAGTTAGATTTTTAAAATCTTTCTTGCATTATCAAGAAAAAAAGTGAATTTCACTCAACTACAAAATTGGACAGAATCAGATTTCGAACTTGTCTTTATTGGACACATTACATTTTTTTAGACTTAGACAGGAGCGAACCCACATATATGGTGGAGGCCTCGGCCCCCTCCCCACCTAATTTTTTGGTCTATAAAATATATATATAAGTAAATACTAGTAGTTGTAGTCAATAAAGAAAATAAATACTAACATTATAATAATTATCAAACTAGTGTAGTTGATAAGTGGTTATAGCCCTCATCAAGAGGTCTAGGATTCAAATCTTGACTCCTCCCAATTTTTTGCAATTTATTATTATATATTTTGATCCCCTAACTTTCCTTCCTCGGTCCATCCATGAACTTAGATATCACTTTTGTGTTATAAATTAATATAAATAAAAAATAAAGGAGGATTAAATTGTCATATTGAGAAATAAAAAAAAAATCAGTTAGAGAATTTAATGAAACAACCTTAAAAATACTTGTTTTAATAAAATATAATTGATTAAATTGATTTGTAGAATAAAATTTGGCGTAATAAATAATATTAATATCAAGATCATCAAAATCTCAAATTTTTATAATATTTATCTTATTTTTTATATTTAATTCTCTATCAATTTTATGATCTAATTTATCTTTACGATATTTAATTTTCACAAAATCACACAATCTTTGTTCGATTATCTTATAATTCTCTTATAATTCTATATAAGATCTCAATCTTAATAATCTTAATTACGATAATATCGAGTTACACCTGTTCCGATACTGACTTGATAGTAAATGAGACAATATTTTTTGTATCTCAGTCCTGGTTGATTAGGATCATGATTAAAATATCCCGACTCTTTTTAAGAATTAAAAAGTATACCACTATAGTTAATTGAGTTAAAAATAATTAAAAATGTAAAATTAACTATGTTGCCACAATAAAATAGTTATTCAATGAAAAAATTACAAAAATAACATGATTTAAAATCGATTTATAACAAATAATATCTAAGAGAAATATATACTATAATATCATCCTAATCTTTTAAAACTTGCTCCAATCTCAGTCGATTTAGATTGAAATTTGGAGACTTGTTTCACAGTTTAAAACCAATTTGACTTTTTGCTTAGCTTCTAGAATGGATCGGAACGTCTTGATATTGGTCACCCATATTATTACCAATCTTCTTTAAAGATTAACAACTGATACATTTTTGAATTCGTGAACTTCAAAACTCAAGCAATTGTGAATTTTGTTTTCGTTCTTTTCCTAATAAAAATGGTATTTAAACTATGTCTAACTTGTAATAGTATTGTAGACTTCATATGCATGCATGTGCTTGCGAAACTACATGAAGGCCAAGTGCTTCAACTTGATTATTTTATTATGTGCACTTTGCTCAGAGGAAAAAAAAGAGCATAGTTTGCTTTAATGCACAGGTGGATCATGTATGTATCATGTTCAATGTTCCCAACCAAAATCTCATCTTCCTTAGAAAGCTGCAACATAAAACAAAAAAAAAATGTGAAAACTGTTCAGTACGGCACACTATGTGGTGTACTTAAATGTAGTGTATATGGTGCAGCTTGGCAGCTTAATCAGCATAAAAATGTTTGAAATTTGAAGGTACAAGGAAGAACCTTTGTTATTGTTTGTTTATTTGAAATCTGAGCTGGAGAACATTGCCACCTTTAAAGGGGTTCATGATCTGAATTTGGAATCAACTCTATGTATGAATTTGAAAAAAAAAAAAGAAAACCAACTTATTCTTCAGCTTATCTTATTTTTTTTGTCACATAAACTAATTAGCAAGTTAGTTCTTAGCAATGTCATGTGTTCTAGGTAATATATAGTTGGCATGATGTGTATGTAACATGGAAAAGATTGATGCATCCAGATATATAAGATATCATGTCAAGGTGACGATATGTAGATCCTTCAAAGCATAAAATTCAGAATTGACCGGCAACAGAGTTATGAGTTAAATTAATTTGGTCTTATGATATCTCATACATTTTGGTTCAAAAGATGTATTTTTTTCTCAATTTCGAAAACAACATTATTTTTTAATTAATCATTTTAACAGACTTCTACATGTCAGGATTACCGAAAAATAAGCTTCTAGATTAATGTGTAATGTGTAATGAACTAAAGAAATGTATGGCTACTGAAATAAATTAATTAATAGATTCCTTTGCTTAGTTAGCAACCGTGATAGACTCCCGGGATTAATTAATAAACAAATTTTACAGCCCGACGCGACCATGTGGCCATCATAAAACCCTACGTGAAACCTACATGTGATGTTGCGTTTGTCTTCATTAGCAAATTAATATAATTTTGTTTGTTTAATTACTAATCCAAGCAAAAAAAAAAGTTTGGTAATCCCAGTAACATGCATCGAGTCTCGTGGGTTTAAGTATCCTACCACGTCAAATATACGTTGTGACTTGTGATAATTGGATCGTTATACATTTTTATTCATTTAAGCGAATCCTAAATTTGATTTTTTTTGCATAAGCAAAAAAATTCATTAACAATATATGAAGGACAACAGAAAACAATAATGTCTCTAATGAATACGTGAACCAACTTTATTTTTTTTTTAGAAAATTAGTGTATAACTAAAAGTGAAATTTATTTATTTTTAAAATCGAAATTGCGTTTAATTTTAAAAAATTATATGAACTTACACAAAAGTAGGTTCAATCCTCATGTTCCCCCATGTCAAAGTATAACCAAATTCTAACCACTTTAATCAACATATTAATAAAAATAGTGCTAGCTTATAATCCCGATTCACAATGTTAAAAATAAATCTAGAAGCTAAAAATGAACCAAGTACTTAATTATAAATAAATCTAGAAGCTAGAAATGAACCAATTGACATGTTTGCAAAGATGGAGACTATTAACACTGATAGAAAGACCCTTCTTTAGGATACGCTTTGGGCCTTTTTCTGCGCCCTTCCGGAGCGGGAGGCTCCATCCAGTAGAGAGCTAGAACTTTAGCCATCTAGAGGAGTTTTTATACAGGGCACAAAGCCACAAACTTCAAAAAAGGTAACTGAAGTGTGCTATATATATTCATTTTTTTTATTCACTGTAATATAAAGTGCTGCACAAATATTTTACCCTATATATATAACCCACTCCTTCTCATGTTATCCTAAAGGCTTATTAATACGGGCCTATGATCACAAACCCGTACTAAAATATTTATATGCAATATGAGGAGAAGTGAGTTACGTTGTAATATAAAACGCTGCACAAATATTTTACCATATATATATATATATTCAAGAAAAGTAAACAATTACGAAATAAAAAAATGCAATTTTAAAGAAAATATAATGGAGAAATTTATATGTTACCAATAAGTACAATATAATGTTAAATATTTAAAAGATAATAGTATGGGCTGCTTAGTGGCCACATGGATCAGTTAGTGACTTAACAGACCCAAAATGCAAACTTGGCAGGGCCGCAAACTGGGTTTTATGTTATCGAGGCCATAGAAGATGATGACACTGAATAAACTGCACAAAAACGACCTTACCCAGCCCACGCAACATGTCCAAATTTGGCCAGTTGGATATTATCAGTTGAATTAATTTTCATTTTTAATGTAACCTCTCTTATAAATTATAATATACTCAGGTCTAGTTTCGGAAATGGGAACCTTTTTTCATTTTCATTTCATTCGTTTGTAAATTTTTTTACTCATATATTGTTTCTTTTATTTTATCTTATTTCACTATTCTTAGTTTTCAAACTATTTTAATGATTTTATTATAATTTTTCATCAGAAAAATAAGATGCGACAACTCATTAGCACTAGTGCGCAGGATTAAATCTAGAAATTTGAACCAACGGGAGTTGTTTAACTCATTGAGCTTCAAGTTGAGAGAGGAAAGCGGAGAGAGGGGGTCATTCTGAAGCACCAAAGTATAAAATTAGAGGAGGAATTTTTTTTTGAGAAGAAATTAGAAGAGGAATATCTTTAACCTATTGTTGGGTGATTAAGAATTATCTTTAACTTTGGTCGGACTAATTAAATACCAACATATTTTTAGGCAATATAATATATATAAGGCACTTTTTCTTTCTCCCTAGATCTTTTTTTAATTTGTTGCCCTCAATTAAACTTTTAACTTCCGCATCCCAATTTTGATACGTCACGTCCCTATTTTCTTATCGACACAAACACTTTTTTATTTCTTTACTTTAAATTTGATTAGGCTTTATTCATTTACATGATAAATAATATTTAATATTGTAAAAAAATGATTTTAAAAACAATAAATATCTTTTATTTATAACAATCTCCTAATATACATACATACATACATACATACATACATACATACATACATATATTTCAAATTATATTATTTTATAATTTAATTATTATATTTATAAAACATTTTTTATTAAATTTACTAATCAAGACGTGTTTTCTTACCATGTTTGATTGAGTTAGAAAAGAGAATAAAGAAGGGGAAGAAAAAAAGAGTATCATTTAACCGCATTTGATTGTATCTTTAATAAAAAAAATAAAAAAAATATTATTTTTTGTTTACTTTCATTCTACTCTAATTATTCATATTTCTTTCGACCCTAAAGTAGGATTGAAAAGAAGGGAAAAATATACTATAATAAACACATCTATTATTTTAATCTCATTTAATAATATATATATATACATATATTTCTTTAAATAAAATTATCATTTAAATTTGATTTTTCTTTTTTTTGAGATCAAGGGTAAAATCCCACCAATCCCACCAATGTTCAAGAGTACTTGCACCTGATTAATTTGATATTCGAATAAATGCGGAGAAAGTAAATTCTGATCAAATTGATAATTTTGATGGCTCGAAATCGAGGTTACTAAATCTCTTGTTATAAATAAAAGATACAATAAATTATCTCTCAATCTCGGAAGATAGACTCACTAATCATTTGTGTCAACCAAATTTAGTTTCCCTCCTCTAATCTTTAATTATGTAAATTTAACTATTTTACATCCAATCGTCGTATCATTAATCAAGTAAAAAATTAACCACATACAATAAACCAGCATATTAAAGTCACATTATATGTCATAGGATAAAAGAAAGATTATTAATTCACCAACAAATTCTGACCATCTTATTTTATTTTGTTATTAGCTTATGTTTAATACGGCAAAAAAATTGTTGATTCAATTCTAATGGGATAATGGTTCAAACTTCAAGCATCAATTTTAAAACTTCGGATTGCACAAAACTTTAAAATAGTCGAGCTTCATAATTCTGACGACAAGTAAAACAAGAAGTAACTGAAGGAAAGCAAAACCTGATTCGCGGATACAAGGCACTCTTCCTCTCCTCTTAGTCATTTCCACAAACAGGTAGAGGCCGTGCGTTCGAACACTCCACGGCAAATCCCGAATTCTTCATCTTTTTGCATTCTCTCCGCAAAGGGATCTAACAGCAAACGACTCGTTAGCATTACCGAGTACATTCCCTGTGGTGCATCGATTACTTACACTTTTATCAAGAAAGGACGAACATGAACACATTGGAGAATGGAAAGCCCTAAAAAAACTATCTAACTCCTGCGCTTCCTTCACAGCTGGCGGTCCGCCGCCGTTGCCACGAGCGGCAGGTACGGCGTCCGACCAAGAATGCAGCTGGAGACGCTGTACAAGAAGCAGGCGGCAGAGAACACGAAGATGGCGTTGTACCCCATTTCCACGAGCTTGAATCCAATCCCGCGAGATGCGGCGGGCACGCCGAGCAGGCGCTGGACGAGAGCCGGGAGCGCGAGGAGGACGTCGAGGACGACGGCCTGCATGGCGTTGAAGCGGACGTACTGGCTGAGGTTGGGGTTGCGGACGACGCCGAGGTAGAGGGCGAAGAAGGCGACAAACGAGGCGAAAGGGACGTTACGGTAGGCGGCAGCGACAGGGAGGATCGGCGCGAGGGCGGCGGCGACGATGGGGAATCGGGCGAAGAGGAAGCGGCCATAGTGGAGGGAGTCGATGAACGGGAGCATGTAGGCGGCGGCGGCCACCAGGCGGTCGGTGGCCGGGATGGTCGATCCGCCGTAGGCCTTTGGGACGGCGGCGGTTCGATTGGGGCGGGGTTTGGGCGGGATGGAGGGGATCGGGGCCGCCGGTTGGAGATGGAAAGGGAGGCGGACAGTGGACAACGGAAACGGCGGTGTGGTGGCGAAACGGCGATGGGGCAGCGGAGAAGGCGAGAGGCGGAGGAGAGCGAGCGTCGCCATTTTGGAGTCGGCAAACTTCTGGGGAGGTGAGTCTGAGTCGTGTCGCTTTTCTTACATGGATTGGATTTAGGGCGTAAAGGATAAAAAAAATCCCAAATTCCGATCCGAAAACGCAAAAAAAAGTTTTTTTTTTTAAATTCTAGATAGTTTAAAATTTTAACAAAAAATTCGAAATAATATTACGTAAGGGCATATTATTTTATATTTTAAAAATCAATCAAGAAATATTGAATTATTATTTTTCGCTTTGAACTACTTTCACTCCTAAATTGAGTGATTAAATCAACACATAGTAATTAAGAAAATACACCATCTGACTAACAAAAGAATTATTATTATTATTATCAAATATCATTTAATACACTTATTTTATTATTATTATGATGATGATGATGTAATAGTGAAACAAATAATTATAATTTTTTCCTTTGGTTAAAGGGTTGTTAAAAAAATAATTTAATATAAAATATGCATAATATACGAAATTAATGTAAAAAAAAAGTGATAAAAACTTTCTTCTCATATGGAGCTTTAGTCATTTTGTATATTTTTTTTATTATGAATCTCACTCATCTAATTAAATGTGTGATATAAAATTAACATAAAAATAGTTGTACTCTATAGTGGATCGAAATTCAATGTCGTTTTTCAAATATTAGTCGTAACCAACTGATATCAAATTATTGAGTTCTATAATGGATCAAGATTTTGAATCGGTGCCACTTATCGAATGTTAAAGTGTCAGCGGAAGAAAAATAATGCACCTAATACTTATTACATGTGTACATTTTAAATCATTAAATTGAATACAAATGCAAGATAATACATGTAGTCAGGGATTCATATCGACCGCGGATACCGTAAAGGAATTTTGCACGGTCGTGATAGGGGGAGACGAGAGGGGCTCCCGACCGTCCGATTTAAAAGCCGGCGGGAAAAATGAAATCGGAGCCTTAGGCGCGTGGGATTTGGAGTGGATGGCGGAGATGTGTTCATATATATATGACGTTGGCTTTGTTGCGCTCCACAGCCACAAAAAAAGAAAGAAGGAAGAGGAACAGAGCAGCGCGAATAGAAGGCAGTGTGTTCTCGTGGCTTGCAGAAGAAGAAATATTGAAGTGAGGCAACAATGGCGATGCAGGCGTCGTTGAGCTTGGCGGCGCCGCCTCCTTCGTCGCTCTCCTTGGGAGGTTCCTCTCGGAAGTCTCTCCTCTCCGCGTCGACGCTTTCGACTTCCTTCCTCAATGGCGGCCGTATGGCGATTCCTGATTCGTTCCTTCTTATTCTTTTTTGGCGATTTTACACATGTTTTGTAATGTCCGATTGCCATCTGGTTGTTCTTTTCAGTTTTGTTTTGAGATTTTTCTCTTGATCTTTCGGGCTTGTGCCTAATAGATTATGTAAACTAGTGGCAAAAATGCGTGAAAAAATGTTTTTTTAAGGAACTCTTTTATCTTAAGGATTAGAATCATTGCCTAAATGGCGATGACTTCCACTTATTAGTTCTCTGATAGTGGTATCTGTGCTTCATCTTTGTTCACTTGTACGTTTCACATGAACTTTGGCTTTGTGCTAATGCGCTACTGCCTCCGACTCCATATAACAGTAGGCAATTTGGGGAGTATTCCTTGTCGTCTGTAGCATGAACTGGGTGCTTCAATTGCAAAAATGGCATGATGTATCAACAATAAACATGGCAGGTGGGTTGCTTTTGTATCACTTAATGTGGACGTGAGGTTCTTTCCTTAAACTCCAGGTCCTACTAACAGAGGGAATTGTGCTGCTAATGTAGTCATTGGCTTGTGTCATGTGAACGGGTTTCCCTCTGTTTATTGACTTAGGTAGCTTTATGTGGTCAATGTTTCGATATAAATCCCCTCCATTGAAAATTTATGATGCTCTGGTTACTTTTTGTGTTCAAGTAGACAAGACAGGGTTGGGAAAAACTTGGATTTTCTTTCTTTACCAATTTCTCCTGGGTTGAAACATGTGTTCTTTGTTTTAGTTCTTCTTATGTGTCTTTTTTATCTTCCTTCTGTTATAAAAACTCTCCTTTTTCTTTCTTTTTAAATTCGAGAAGTGTCTGAGTTATGCTTCATGATTGCCCATTGCAGGATCTTTTAGAATACAAACTCGTAAAGTCACATTGAAATGCAGCCGGCATGGAGGTGCTCTGGGTTCTTGGATGAACTTGTTTGATCGTTTTGCTAGGGTTGTCAAGGTGAGATCCAAAGAGATGTCTCTTGTCTTTCTTGTTGTTGCATTTATGTATTTCAAGATTACGTTTTGCATCAATCTAACTTGGCGGTGTTCCTGCAATACTTTCTTATGTTTAGTCCTATGCAAATGCAATCTTGAGTTCTGTGGAAGATCCAGAAAAGATATTGGAACAAGCTGTTCTCGAAATGAATGATGATTTGACAAAGATGCGCCAGGCCACAGCACAGGTAACACTTTCATTGTTTTCTACACAAAATAAAAAAATGTTTAGCATTCAAATGGATGAGAGGAAGACATCTGACAAGTGTTTTCCTTCATCCTAGCATATTATGATTTCTAACTTAACTGCATGTGCCCCACACAATGATACGTGAAGTCATGATTGATATTGCAAACTTTATAAATTATAACTGACTCTGTCCACCAGTAATGTTTGCATAATAGTCTGAAGACAAACCTTTTCACCAATTTGTTTTTTTATCATTACATTTAAAGTAAAATTTTTATGTAATTGTTGAAGATGGGGACTTCTTTAATTAAGTTTAGAGGATACTTTCACCTCCTGGTTTACCGTAAATTTAATCTTAAATATCTTATGGTGTAACAGAAGACATGTTTATGCCTATAGGTGTTTCTCGTTTGTGATGTGGCTGGAGTCCAAGCTAGTTTGAAATAACATAAGTTCCCTATTTGTATTCTGTCTCCTATCTTGCTGAACTATGCATTCTCGAATCAGCCAATTTCTACATATTGGCATATATATTTTTTACTATAAACATGGTTATTTGGATTTTCATCAAGTATATGAGCTGATATTGATTTCTTTTACTTTGAGGGGGTCTTTGTGGCTTTCATGCACTGGCAATCGGTGTAGTATTCAAGTCTATTTGGTTAGTTTGATTATTACTATGTTCAGCATCTAAGCGCTAACATCTGTTTAATCATTTAGTTTATGGATTTTTGTGTTTCCTTGTATCTGTAATATCTAGACACTGCGATAATAATGGTGTCCTCTTTTGTTTCAATCAAATTTACCCCTTCAGTTTCATATTTTTAGAAAACGACCATTGTTGATTGTTTCTCGGTTGAACTCGATGTAAGGACTCATTTCAAATCTCTACAGAGACCCATCATGGAATGTCTCTTGTTATTCAATGCATTACACGCCCTAAATGTGCAATTCTTACAATATTCATTGCAAATTCATTATCGTGAATAATCTTATACTTTGTTGGCTAATTTGTTTTATATTGCAAGCATTATATATATATATATATATATATATATATATAGGGTTTAATGGAGGTGAAACCGTGAAACACCTATGTGATCAACCGTCTATCTTTGAATATGTGGTTTAGATTAAAAGAGGAGAGAGAAAGTTGTTATACTATTTTAGTTAGGTGGTTTTAAGTTGTTTTTAATTTAAACCACATATTTAAAGATAGACG
>LTAE01004096.1:0-14767 GCA_001647135.1 Pontederia paniculata | reverse complement strand
TCTGTAAGGGCTCGATCTCCTATAAGGCGTTCATGTAACTTAAAAAAATAGTTACAAAAGAATTATGTAGAGACATTCACTTAGCTAAAAAAGAGTTATAAATGAAGTATAAGATAACAAAAAAAAATCATTCTGAGATAGTCAAATTACCTCTTTGGCTTTTTTGTGTTAAATTTGTTTGTAGTTGTTGTGATTGTGAAACATTTCAAATAGTTTCATCCACTTTCAAACAAAAGACAAAAATGTTGATAGTTGAAAAGAATCATTATCGAAGTATAAAGAGCACATAGTCAGAAAACACTCCACAACAAATAGTTTCTAAAACAACAAAATAGAAGATTTTACTTACATAAATGGATACTAATGGGTGTCACTCATTTGAAGAATTAGACCATTCATCGAGAAGTGTGTTTTCCTCGTATTATTAGCATTATACTCTTCTAATGCTCCATTAAGATGCGCAAACATAAAAGATCCCAAAGCAATATCATCAAGCTTTGAAAGATCTTTCAAAATACTAAGGTACTTTAACGGCACATTAAACGAAGGGTAGGCAGAAAAAAAAATATATGTAAAAGAGCAAATAAGCTTTAGCAAAAAGGTCAATATCGGTTTCATTAGAAGCAACAATTTCAAACTTCTTTAATCAAACATAAATTTGTGAGGAACCTTCTTTTTCAGTTTACACTTTTCCTAAGAGTCTTTAACAATTTTCAACCAATAAAGATTGATCTCTTATCCCAACGATTCATCTAAAGAAAGCCTCGTCAAGTAGAAGATTTCTAAAATAACAAAAATAGAGGATTTTACTTACATAAATAGATCATAATAGGTGTCACTCATTTGAAGAATTAGACCATTCATCGAGAAGTGTGTTTTCCTCATACTATTAGCATTATACTCTTCTAATGCTCCGTTAAGATGCGCAAACATAAAAGATCTCAAAGCAATATCATCAAGCTTTGAAAGATCTTTCAAAATACTAAGTTACTTTATCGGCACACTATACGAAGGGTAGGCAGAAAAAAAAACAAAATAATATAGCTAAAAAAGCAAATAAGCTTAAGCAAAAAGGTCAATATCAGTTTCATTTGAAGGAATAATTTCAAACTCCTTTAATCAAATATCAATTTGTGAGGAATCTTCTTTTTCAGTTTACACTTTTCCTAAGAGTATTTGACAATTTTCAAACAATAAAGATTGATCTCCTATCCCAGCGATTTGTCTAAAGAAAGTCTCGTTAAGTAGAAAATATCTTCTAGGCCAAAATATAATTTTTTATCATGTACTCGGAATTTGCTATTTGAATAACCCCGACACATCAACTAATTGAACATCCGATTTTGTATCTTTACATCTATTAAAAAATACAAATATCTTTGAATAACTTATCTTTGCCCTCACTTGAGGATCATAAGCAGCTACTAAACATCCAAAGGTAACTTCTCCCCTTTGATACATCAACGAAAAAGATCCCAAAAACCTATGCATCATTAGGGTGATACGGAGCCAAGGGATTAAAACCCATGAACCGAAACTAGGAAGAGAGATCTGCTCGCAATCCAACATAGTCCTCACAAAAATTCGTTGAGAGGTCCTCCCAGATCCCTTGCCCCATCTCAAGAGCTCTAGGCGTTGAACGATGTAGTCCCAATCGCAGACAGAAGAGTCATGAGGATAGCCATGAGAAAATTAGGAAATGTCAACCATCTATGGTGGAATATCATCATTCATAATCGTCCCATTGTCCTCAATAATACCACCCTCCCCGAAGTCATCATCAACACCAAACCCAACAACATCCATAGTAGTATCATCCTTCTCGTCATTTGAACAAGGTGCATTCTCATCAAGCCAATCATCATCGTCAAGATGCAACTTCTTGTGGAGAGTCATGTGATCGATGGTGTCATAGGAAAAAGATGGGAGTGGGTTAATCGTGGAAGGAATAGTAGTCTCCTTGTTCAAGAGGACACGAGTAATGATTTGGCGAAAATAGAGACCAACATTGTGATCATTGTCCATTCATGACTTACTCATATGTTATGGCCATTGTATGAATGATGAAACAAATAAGATCGATACAAGTGCTATCACGTTGAATAAGACAATATATAAGGTAGACATCATGTTGAATAAGATTTTCAGCATATAGTCAGTCGACCTTGGTTCGACTAATCTATCGACCAACTTCACTAGGTCTGATCGACTTGTGGGAGGGTTTGACTGATGCTCCCTTATGACGTGTTTTAGGTCCGACCGACCTTTGCTAGGTTCATTCGACCTTTCAGTCAACTCCATTAGGTCCGACCTAATCTAGGTTCGATTGACTTTAACCTTTAACCCCTTCCAACTTCATTTGTCTGACATACTTGTAGAAATTTGTTCATCCAGCCTATGATAAACATTTCTAACTTTCATTTGAATAATATCTTCACTTGTCTTTTCAACACTCAAATAGTTCATTAATTGTAAATGTCTCCATTATAGTTTGTTATCATCAAAATCATAGGATAAACTTTTTATTTCAACAATCTTCTTCTTTTTTATCATGATAAACTTACATATGTTTAAGGAGAAAATAATTTCTTTTTGACTTTCGAAGAGCAATGGGTTGGGTATGTTCAAGATTTTCTTGAAAACGAGGCATACTCGACTCTAGAATAGGGCTATGGAAACATTCTGACTCAGAGTTTATGCTTGTCCATACTCATCGACATTTTTACTCAAATTAGGAGGAGATACTTCTTCCTCATCAGCAACATTCTGAGTCAAATGAGGAGTTGATACATGGATAATTACCAATATGTGTAATTATCCTTTCCTTCCTAAAAAAAAAATGAGGAGTTGATATTTGTCCCTCATCAACAACATCTTGACTCAAATGAAAAAATGCTTGTTCTTCCTCATCAACATTCTTACTCATGCAAATCCTCATCGACATTTGACATCTGCGGCCCAGAGGACCAATATCGATCGCCTCTCACTCCAGGTATCTAAATATACTTTATAATAAATTGGTCAATTTTTATAATCTCTTCGGATTTTTGGCTTTGTTCGCATCTTTGTCTTCTGTAAGGGCTCATCAAAAGTTGGAAGATTCAACTAGGCAAAATAATATTTTGTAGTATAATGAACGACCCTTGAACAACAAACCACATAAAAGTGCCCACTGCACAACTCAAGGTCGTTTAAGAAAGATTTATCTGCAATTTTAATCCTCTTACAAGGCATCCATTTAATCGAAAAGAAGAGTTATAAAAGAATTACATACAACATTCGCATACTTAAAAAAAGACTTACAAATTAAATACAAGAGAACAAAAAATATCATTTTCAGACAATCAAATTACCTTTGACCTTTTTTTTGTGTTGAATTTTGTTGTAATTGTTGTGGTTGTGGAATTTTTCGAACAGTTTCATCCACTCTCAAATAGGAGGCAAAGATTATGGTAGTTGAAAAGAATCGTCACTAAAGTACAGAGAACGTATAATCGGAAAATGCTTTTAAGAAAATAATTTCTCAAATAACAAAATATAAATTTTTAATATATTTGTAACACCAAAGTTAAATAGATATATACTTTCATAAACAAATTCTAATAGTTGTCACTAATTTGAAAACTTAGACCATTAGCCGAGAAGCTTATTTTCCTCTTATTATGAGCATTATAGTCTTCTAATGCTTCATGAAGATGTGCAAACATAAAAGATCTTCAAGCAATATCATCAAGCTTTGAAAGATTTTTCAAAATACAAAGATACACTATCGGCATACTATATAAAGGGTAGGCGGGAAAAACAAGACAATATAAGTAAAGAGCAAATAAGTTTTAGCATAAGGATTAATATCAGTTTCAATAGGAGGAATAATTTCAAGCTCCTTTAATCAAGCATACTTAACTTGTGAGGAGTCTTCTTTTTCGATTTACACTTTTCGTAAGAGTCTTTGGCAGTTTTCAATCAATAAAGGTTCATCTCCCATCACCAACGACCCATCTAAAGGAAACGCCGTCAAGTAGAAAATATCTTCTAGGTCAAGATATAATTCTTTATCACGTACTCGGAATTTGCCATTTAAATAGTGTCGGCACATAATGAGATCAACTGAACATCTAATTTTACATCTTTGCACAAATGCAAAATATCTTTGAATAACTTTACCCTCATCGAGGAACATAAGCAATAACTAAACATTCAAAGTAACTAATCGGGGTGATATGACGCTGAGGGATATTAAAAAGGGATATTAAAACATAGACATAATTAGGGTGATATGGCGCCGAGGGATCAAAACCATGAATTGAAATTAGGAAGAGAGATCTACACACAATCCAGTAAAGTCCTCACGAAAATTCGGCTACTCATCCTAGATTGTCAAAAGGTCCTCCCGAATTCCTCGTTGCCCCATCTTGAGAGCTCCTAGGCGCTAAACAATGGAGTATCAGTCGCGTACAAAAGAGTCATGAGGATAGTCATTAGAAGACTCCAGAATGTCAACCACCTATGGTGGGATATCCTCATCCATAGTCGTCCCACCATCCTCAACAGTACCACCCTTCCCGGTGGAAACATCAACATCAACCATAGTAGTGTCCATAGTAGTACAACCCTTCTCGTCATCAGAACAAGGTGCATCTTCATTAAGTCAATCATCATCGTGATGACGCAACTTCTTGTGAAGAGTCTTGTAATCGATGGCGTCATAGTGAGAAAATGGAAGTGGTTTAATGGTGGAAGGAAATACGGTCTCCTTGTTTAGGAGGACGCGAGTGATGATTTGGTGAAAATAGAAACCAATATCGTTACCATGTCCACTCATGACTTATTCATGTGTTTTGGCCATGGTACGAATGATGAAACAATCAAAATTGACATAAGTGCTATCATGCTGAATAAGGTAATACACAAGGTAGACATTGCGCTGAATAAGACTATGAGAATATAGTTGGTCGATCCTGGTCCAACCAACTTGTAGGACAGTTTGACCGATGCTCGCTTCTAATGTATTTTAGGTCCGATCGACCTTTGCTAAGTTCAATCGAACTTTTAGTCAACTCCACTTGGTCCGACCTAAACTAGGTTCGACCGACTTTTACTTTTAATCCCTTTCGACTTCATTTGGTCCGACCAACTTGTAGAAACTTTCTAATATGATCTTTGATAAACGTTTCTAACTTTAATTTGAATAATATCTTCATCTCTTCATTAGTTAATGTCTCCATTATAGTTTGTTATCATCAAAATAATGGGATAAACTTGTGAATCCAATAATTTCCCCATTTTTATTATGACAAAACTTTTGGATGTTTCAAGAGAATTTTTTTTTTTATTTTCGAAAAGCACTGGATTGGGTATGCTCAAGATTTTCTTAAAGACGAGGCATTTACCTGAGAATAGGCTTATGGAATTCAAAAAAAAAAAAACACATCTCTACATAAAAAATCTAATGTAAAGAAAATTACATACTCATGGATAATAAAGGGTTTCGAAGCTACTGAAGCAGAAAACTCTTACTGAGGAGACAATAGACGAAGAGATGATGCTTGTTCTTGCTTGTCCCTACTCAGCAACATTTTGATTCAAATTAGGAGAAGATGTCTCTTACTCATAAGCGACATTCTAAATCAAATGATGAGTTCAATTTATCCCTTATGAACAACATCTTGACTCAAATGAGGAAGTGTTTTTTCTTCTTCACCAACATTTTGTCTCAAATACGAATTCTCCTTAATGACATTGGCATGCAGTCAGAGGAATAATGTGGATTGCATCTCGCTCCAATTATCTATATACTCTTTATGATAAATTGACCAACTTTTATAATCATCTTTTCAGGTTTTTGGTTTTGTTCGCAACATCAAAAGGAGGAAGATCCAACTTAGTTGAAAAGAATAATCATCAAAGTAGAGAGCACATAGTCGGAAAACGTTCCAAATAGAAGATTTTAATAAATTTGGAACACCCAAGTTATATAGATATATAATTTCATACATGGATCCTAATAATTGTCACTCATATTAAGAGTTAGACTATTCGCCGAGAAGTGTGTGTTCCTCTTATTATTAGCATTATAGTCTTCTAATGCTCTATGAAGATGCGCAACATAAAAGCAATATCATCAAACTTTGAAAGATCTTCCAATACACAAAGGTACTCTATTGGCACACTATATGAAGGATATACAAGAAAAAAAGACAATATAAATAAAAGAGAAAATAAGATTTAGCATAAGGGTTAATATCGGCTTCATTAGGAGGGACAATTTCAAACTCTTTCAACATACAAATGTACTCTATTGGCACACTATATGAAGGGTAGATAAGAGAAATATGCATTGTGTAATCATTTTAGGTATAGTGGTTTACACATCTTTCTTTTTGGTTTCGAAGGGTTATGGGCTGGGTATGCTCAAGATTTTCTTGAAAATGGAACCTTTCGAATAGTTCCATTCAATCTCAAACAAGAGGCAAAGATGTTGGTAGTTGAAAAGAATAATCACCAAAATATAGAGAGCGCATAGTCGCAAAACGCTCACAGCAAATAACTTCTAAAATAACAACACACCCAAGTTAAATAGATATATACTTTCATAAACGGGTCCTTATAGTTGTCATTCATTGAAGAATTTGACAAATCACCGAGAAGTGTGTTTTCCTCTTATTATTAGCATTATAGTCTTCTAATGCTCCATCTTTCGCAAACATAATAGATCCCCATGCAATATCATCAAGCTTTGAAAGATCTTCCAAAATACAAATGTACTCTATTGGCACACTCTATTGGCATTGTGTAATCATTTTAGGTATAGTGGTTTACACATCTTTCTTTTTTGGTTTCGAAGGGTTATGGGCTGGGTATGCTCAAGATTTTCTTGAAAATGAGGTATACTCGACTATAAAGTGGGCTTATGAAATTCGAAAAAGAACATATCATAAAACATATATCTAACTAAAGAAAAAACAATGCAATGTAAATTACACTCTTAGATAATGAAGTGTTCTGAAGCTACTGAAGCAGAAAACCTTTGCTGAGGAGACAACTTAATGCTTGTTCCTCCTCGGCAATATTCTTACTCGAAGTCCATGTTTGTCTTTCCTCGGCATCATTTTGACTCAAATTAGGAAAATGCTTGTTTCTCATCAGCAAAATTTTGAGTCAAATGAGGAGTTGATGTTTGTTCCTCATCAACAACATCTTGACTCAAATGAGGAGGTGCTTGTTATTTTTCAATAACATTATGATTGAAATGCAAATCCTCCTCAATGACATTTGGCATCTGTGGCCAGGGGACCAATGTGGATCACCTCTCGCTCCAATTATCTAAATACTCTTTATAATAAATTGGCCAATATTTATAATCCTCTCTTCGGATTTTTGGCTTTATTCACATCTTTGGCTTCTGTAAGGACTCATCAAAAGGAGGAAAATCCAACTTGAGCAAAACTATATTCTTCAAAATAATAAACGACCATTGAACAACAAACCACATAAAAGTACTCACTACACAACTCAAGATCGTTTAAAAAAAATATTTGCAATTTTAACCCTCCTATAGGGCATCAATGTAACTTAAATAAAGAGTTACACAAAAATTACATACGACTTTCATGTACTTAAAAAAGAGTTACAAATGAATTACAAGATAACAAAAAAAGATTATTTTTTAAATAGTCAAATTACCTCTCTAATTTTTTTTTGTGTTAAATTTATTGTAGTTGTGGAACCTCAAATAGTTGCATCCACTCTCGAATAAGAAGTAAAGATGTTGTTAGTTGAAAAAAATCATCGCCAAGGTACAAAGAGTGCATAGTCAGAAAACGTTTCACAACAAACAACTTCAAAAATGACGAAATAGAAGATTTGAATAAATTTGAAACACCCAAGTTAACGAGATATGTACTTTCATAAACGGATCCTTGTAGTTGTCAATCACTTGAAAAATAAGATAATTAGTCGAGAAGTGTGTTTTCCTCTTATATTAATATTATAGTCTATGAAAATGCGCAAAAATAGAAGATCCCTTAGTTATATCATCAAGATTTGAAAGATCTTTCAAAATACAAAGGTACTATGCCGGCATATTATATGAATGGTAGGTAGGAAAAACAAGTTATATGAAAAAAATGCAAATAAGCTCTAGCATAATGTTCAATATTGATTTCATTAGGAGGAACAATTTCAAATTCTCTTTTCAATCAATCATACTCAATTCGTAAGGGACCTTATTTTCCAGTTTACACTTTTCCTAAGATTCTTTGACAGTTTTCAACAAATAAAGATTGATCTCCTATCTCAAACGATCTATCTAAAGGAATTCTCATCAAGTAGAAAATATTTCTAGGCGAAAATATAATTCTTTATCACGTACTCGGAATTTGCTACTTGAATAACACCGGCATATGAATGAGATCAACTGAATATCTCATTTTACATCTTTGGATATATCAACAATGCAGATATCTTTGAATAACTTATCCTTGCCCTCACTCGAGGAATACTTTGCCCATTTTTATTGAAAAGAATTCGGCAAGATATAATTAAATTCTATCTTTAATTAGTGTGCTGGAACAAAAGAAACTATAAGGGGCAAGAGTAGTTTAGTAAGATATAATTAAATTTTATATTTAATTAGTGTACTCTACATAAGTGAATTTTTTTGGGGCAAGAGTACATAGCACACTTCACAATAAGTATCGTTACCTACTACGCAAGTGAACTGCAATTTCATAGTTAACAATAGTTATCTAGCTAAATTAACAATACATACTCTATATAAGTGAATTTTTTGGGGTATACAACACAATCCACAATAAGTATCATTACCTACTACACAAGTGAATTGCAATTTCACAGTCAACATAGTTATCTAGTTAAAATAAGAACACGTACTCTACATAAGTGAAAATTTTATTTGGGATAGTCAAATTACCTCTCTAACTTTTTTGTATTGAATTTGTTGTAGTTGTTGTGATTGTGTAACCTGTCGAACAGTTCCATCCACTCTCAAATAAGAAGCCAAGATGCTGGTAATTGAAAAGAATCACCAAAGTATACTCCATTACAAACAACTTCAAAAATAACGAAATAGAATTTTTAATAAATTTGAAACACCCAAGTTAAAAAGATATGTACTTTCATAAATTGATTCTAGCAGTTGTCAGTCATTTGAAGAATAAGACCATCGCCGAGAAGTATGTTTTTCTCTTATATTAGCATTATAGTCTTCTAATGCTCCATGAAGATGCAGAAACATAGAAGATCCCCAAGCAATATCATAAAGCTTTGAAAGATCTTCCAAAACACAAAAATACTCTGTCGGCACACTATATGAAAGGTAGACAGAAAAATAAGACAATATAAGTAAAAGAGCAAATAATCTTTATCATAAGAGTCAATATCGATTTCATTAGGAGGAACAATTTTAAACTCCTTCAACCAAGCATATTCAATTTGTGAGGAGCCTTCTTTTTCGGTTTACACTTTTCCTAAGAGTTTTTGATAGTTTTCAACCAATAAAGATTGATCTCCTATCACCAACAACCCATTTAAAAGAAGCCCCGTCTAGTAGAAAGTATCTTCTAGATCAAGATATAATTCTTTATCACGTACTTGAAATTTGACATTTGAACAGTCCCGACACATGAATGAGATCAATTGAACATCCAATTTTACATCTTTGTAAGTATCAATAAATGCAAATATGTTTGAATAACTTATCCTTGTCCTAACTCGAGGATCAAAGTTTTATTGAGAAAAAAAGCCCAAGTGATCGCTTGAGCCTGTTACCTTGCCCATTTTTACTAAAAAAAATTTAGCAAGATATAATTAAATTTTATCTTTAATTAGTGTGCTAGAACAAGAAAATTACAAGGCAAGAGTAATTAAGTAAGATGTAATTAAATTTTATCTTTAATTAGTGTACTTTACATAAGTGAAATAATTTTTGGAGGCAAGAGTATACAACGCACTTCACAATAAGTATCATTACCTACTACACAAGTGAATTGCAATTTCACATTCAACAATTGTTATCTAGCTAGTCATATCAAAGGCTTTTTCAACTTTTTGTTGATGTTAAACATATGAGAATCATTGTTAGTTGATTAATCTATCTAAAGATTTAGAAGTGCAGCTCATGTTTAATGATGTCCATCTACTTAGTCCAACAGTTGATGAGTGTATGTCTGCAATATATCGAATATATCCATACAAAAATCAACTTCTAGGAGATTGCAAAGAATGTACTATTCACTATTCTTTCATAATACTATTGTTAATTTGCAAGTGTTTTTTGCATGCAGATTTTGTTTTTTTACTATTTGAATATAATCTATATGGAACATATTGAAGAATCTGTTTGTCTAATGAAACAACAAATTTCAGGATGATGCTGCCTCTTTAAAGGCTCAATTTGATCAGCAGAAGGGTGTGGTTGACAATCTTGTTTCAAATACTAAGGTATCTCATATTTGAGATATTGCTCATGCTTAACTGAGAATTTTTGTGTTCACAGGTTTTTGGTTGCCTCAGTGGACGAAAAGTAGATATGTGCTAAGTTATTTTTTATTAACTTCTTTTCTGTGATCGCTAAAAGAAACCTCTTTTCTGTGAGAATTTGCTTTGCCGACACTAAGTGAGATCTGTCAAGGAATTACTTCTACTTCCTTGGTTGAGATGACATATTTGTGACCAATTTCCAAACTCCAAAACTCAAATGGGTTCTTTGTTTCAAGGTCACTGTCCAACTTCTTTAGTCCTTGAAGAAAATTTTAAGGGCATCTAAAAGGAACCTGCAGTACTAAAATTGTTCAAGTGAGTAAACAATTTGTAATATGTTTTGACTAATAAGAGGTCTATTTATTAGTGCGTATCTAATAATATGATGTTCAGAAGGTGGAAACTACTTTCAATTGTGAACATTTTGTAGTGACCAACTCATGAGAAGAATAAGAATCAAGTTTCATTCTAGAAACAAAAAGTTTAGCATTTAATATATTATCCAAATGAATTAGCCATAATTGGATGACTTACTATATCTGTTTTTTTCCTTCGTAAGAAAAACTATTTATATTCTCTTTGAGGCAATGTATGTCTTAAATGTGTTTCTGAAATTTTAAGTGGAAATTCCTTTTTCTGATGTGTTTTTTTAATATTATAGTTGCTTATGCATATGATGGATGATTTTATCGCTTTTTCTTTGTTTATTCTTTAGCTTTTGGAGAGCAAGATACAAGAGGCCAGGTCTAAGAAAGACACTTTAAAAGCTCGTGTTCAATCTGCCAAGTATTATCCTCTGTGGCTATATCACTATGTTGTTATTGAAGACATTTTATTTCCTCTGCTCTTTTATTTTTCTGAGAGTGTGATATTTTGTTTGTCCTAGGACTTCAACTAAAGTCAGTGAATTGGTGGGTAATATTAATACAGGTAGTGCTCTTTCAGCATTTGAAAAGATGGAGGAAAAAGGTAAGTGGTTTCGGCATTTATTTTAATTAAACTAGATACTCTTTTTTTAGTATTAATGAAATGAGTTTCACACCTTTCAGAGAAACAGAATTAGTTTCAGATTTTAGCGTATTTGTGACTAATGCATGTTGAACATCTTTGGAAAAGCAAGCTGAATTGTATTCAAAGAAAATTGACTGCATCACAAAGTCTTGATTTTCTGATGTTGGCTACCATACTAGGAAGAGAAAAGGGCCTTTCTTCTTGATGGATATGGATGTGCTACCATATATACTTTGGTAGATGTCATAGAGAGAACTTTGGTAGTGGTTGCCAGTTAAGTCGAATTTATTAAATCATGTTTGTGAAATATTTAGGTAGGTTTGACTCGAATCGAAACTGAAAAATGTTAAAGTTTCTTTCAGATAAAGCATGTCCAAGTTTATGGTCGAAGATGGTGTTAATAATTCTCAGAACTATAATTCTGAGAATTGTATATTTATAACATATTGGATTTTTATCATTTCTCCTGTTTAAGTTCAGTAGGATAATTAAGTATGTGAATTTCATGGAGGAATTCATTTTGTTATTCAAATAGCTATTTCTTGGGCATTCTGAGGGGTAGTGTTGCCCATTTTTTTATTTAACTTTGGGTGTTTTGACTTAAATATCCTGACAGTTATGGCTATGGAGATGCAAGCAGAATCTCTTAATCAGTTAACAACTGATGATTTAGAAGGAAAGGTATTGATGACTTGAAAACAACCTCATATTTCTTAATTTCATGTTATATTTTTAATTGAGATGACCATGTACATGTTTTGCAGTTTGCGCTGCTCGAGTCCTCATCGGTTGATGACGATCTTGCTAAGTTGAAAAGGGAAATCTCAGGGAGTTCACTGGTATAATTCATCCTTTGCTTTTACGTTTATATGCTGAGCAATTTCTATACAAGATATCATCCAAGACATTGTCCAATTGCATTCCCTTTGTTCAGATACTATTGTAGAAATGCCTGCAGATTATGTCCTTGACATTGACATTGATGTATTAAGAAATACAACCTTCTTATTGATGGAGTATAATAGTTCTATTGCCTTCTCTTTAATTTGCATTTCAAAATGACAAGTTTGTTTGCTGAAGCATATCAAAGGAAAAGGAAAAATATATCAGTGAAAATAAAGCAAAATGATAATGAACTATTAGTCATGTATATGCATGCATGTCTTTTTATTTTCGTATATACATTTTGATTTGTGACTTTATTCTTGCATGTATATGTATCTTTTTTGCTTAAGGCAAATTTTGACAACGATACTTAATACTGGTCATTTTAGTAGATTGTTCAATGACTTCACCAGCTGAGCTAATTATGTTTATTCTTGAAGTTCTCTGCCTTGCCTTTATTCAAACTCTATTCCTCGAAGTTTAACTCTTGATTGTGTGTGTATATCTATATTAGGCCTCATCACATTGCACCATTGTTCATGCTTAGGTGTGTTAATTTGGATTTATGGGATTGAGGAAAACAAAAATTTGTGAGCTTCACACCTTTAGTTTGAGCTCCAACTATACTTTATATTGTGGATTTATTTTGGAAGCAAGTAAATGGTAGTTATCTATTTTACTTAATCCGAGTATTACTCAAATCTGTGAACGGATGATATGATATCATGATCTCAGGAGTCCTTGATATATGATCAAACAATTTCCGATTACAAGGCATTCGAACGAATTATTTCTCCTCTTTTATAACATGCAATTGGTTTTCTTCTAATTTTTCATACTTCTCCTAACCCTTGTATTGACTGTCCCCTGGTTACTTTGTTCTATGAGTTTTTTTTTAAAAGTTCACCTTCATTAAATTCCTTAATTATTGCAGAAAGGGGAGCTTCCTGCTGGTAGGACAACAGTTAGCAGCTCAAACTCCTCTTTACCTTTTCGGGAAACAGAGATTGAAAGGGAGCTTAACGAACTAAGAAGAAAGGTCAACGAGTAGGATTGCTCATTTGACAAACTTGAGGTTGCTCTCGGTGGTTCATCCAGATTCAGAAGTTCATATGAAATCATTTTATTAATCAAAAAATGGCTTAAGACATGATGAAGTTTGCTAGAAGTTAGAGGAAATATCTTGTATTTTATTCGAGGGTATACAAGGTGATGGAAGTTATTTTGTTTGATGTTCCATAGCCGATTAATGTATATATCATGATCATGGAATTGCATTTCACATTAGATGACTTTTTATGCTCCCCGAAGATGCACTTCTCTTTTTGCGTATTTATATACTTTCAAACATTATTACGATAATGTAAATGCAGGGGCGAAAATTCTTTGCTCACTAACTTTTCGATATATATATATACTAGTAATTATATTCAATAAATAAAATAAATATTGATAAAATATCATAATTATTTAACGGGTGTAATAGATAGATGATTTTGACTAACATCTAAAGGTCTAGGATTTTAAATCTTATCTTTTTCTTTTTTTTCTAATTTATTATATATTTTTTATCTTCCGGGTTCGTCCTTGTGTAAATGCATGCTGGTATAAAAAAGTGCATCCTATTCTTTAAAAACAAAGATTATATTAGCTACATAAAAAAGTGCATCCTGTTTTTAATATTTTTTTTGTTAATATATTTTAATATAATAGTTGCTTGTGCTTTTATGTAATTTTCTTATGAAATACTCGGTGCCGTAGAAATGATACACGACTTATTGTACAGTATCTTATAAATGTTATATCTTCTCAGTTATCTTACCAACAAAGAAAGTGAGACCTATATAGTGCACCTTCATGTTTTGTAAGAGGTAGAACGAATCTTAATCATTTAATGCATAATCGATGATAATTTTAATAACTTGTGATTTTTTTATTAGTTTTAAGATTTAACTAAGATTGTTCACAAAAGTATATGAATTTTAAAATAACTTGAATGTTTAACTCTATGTTTTATTTAATTTGAATGCTTATTATAATATGTTTAAAAAACAAGTAACAATATTAATCTTATTTAATGACCTTATTGAGGATATTATAAATTAATATTCTTGATGATTTTTTAGATTCCTTAATGATTATTTATTACTTTCTTTCATAACTATTTTAAACTAATTATTGCTTTTTCCAATTATATCATATTTGATTATGTTGTTCAAGTTTATCATTTTTAAATTCATTAAAATATTTTAAAATAAGATATTACTAATTTTTCTAGTACGTTCTTGGTCATTATTATTGAAAACTACACTTCTCTTATTAATAATATACTGAGACATTATTCTTGTAAATTATCTTAATCTCATATATA
>LTAE01004095.1:0-29796 GCA_001647135.1 Pontederia paniculata | reverse complement strand
ACTGTACTTACATTAATGGCTAGTTTTCTGAGAGAGAAATTAGGTGGTTGAGTGCAGAGTATATATTGTAATCCCAAGAGTCTTGAGAAGTAACTTTGTCAAATTAGAAATCTGAGAGCTTGAGTGAAAAGCCTTAGTTCCTCCTTCTGAGCATTCGAGTGACGAATCCAGAATAGAAGGAAGTGTGTGTTCAAAAGTAAACTTGTAAGAGGATTATCTCCTTGTCCTCGAGAGAAAGAAAGGAGAAGAAGAAGTTGTAAAGGAGTCTTCGCTCTTTGAAGGAGTTTAGTGATCTCCGAAGGTCTCGAGTACGAGAAGATCGGAGCGGGGACGTAGGCCAAGAGTTCGGTCGAACCTCGTCAACAAGTCGTTGTTTGTTTGCTTGTTCTCTTCTTCTTCTTTACATTTGCATTTATATGCTTCCACTAATATAACTACTTTAGAAATTGTCAAAAATTTTAATACACCAATTCACCCCCTCCCCCTCTTGGTGCCATCTAGATCTTACATAAAATATAATAGGAAACTATGATCCTTTTATCAATTTTTCTTTTTCATAAATAAAGAATGATTTATGATCGATTTTAATGTTTGATAATGATGGACACATGACCGATGATACTACAAATGTAGCTTACAAAATAGTTTACAAAATAGTTTACAAAATAGTTTTTAAAATTTTGTATTCAGACTTTATAACATATTTTCCTTTTTATCCATGATTATTATATTTTAATAAAATTATATTATTTATTTAAATATGAAATTTATGTTTTAATTTTACATATTTTTCTTTTGTATTATTCGTGCATCCCGCGGGTAATAGACTAGTTAATTTTAATAATATCGGTGTTCTTAGCTTGAGGCTACATACCTAAAAGATGTTTAAATATTTTATCAACTTTATATATTATATCAAATTCCTCGATCAAACTTACTAGTAACAAATCTAATTATCTTATATAATTAATAATGACACAAAAATATTAATATTAATATTAATATATTATAAGTTATGTAATATCTATTGGGTTATTTTCTTTTACACCCCTCAAATTATAGTGTATTTTCGCATCTAGCCCCAAACTATAAACTTATAATTTTTTTATCCCTGAATTTATTCGCATTTGACGAAATAAACCCATCATCGTTAATTTTTCTATTAAATATAATTTGCTTTATTTATTACATTAGTTTTCTACCCTCCTCATCTTGCTAGATCGTCCTAGTTCATAGGCATCGTCCAAGCGACCTTATGCTCGGCTCTTCCCCGCCAACGAGCTCTTTTATAAGGGGCAGCTCCTCCCACTCCGTCGACGAGCCATAAATTAGTAAACAACGCAACATTCATATACCACAGCCTCCGTCACCTCAAAGAGGATGATGCACGTCGAGGACATCCAATCAAGGGCAAGCCCTATCGACGTCAAGCCCGATGGCCCATCCCTAGAATCCATCATCACCTTGTTCTTCACATCCAATAGAGTGATTCCAAGGCCAACTATGCCCTCACTACCATAAAGAATTGTTTCCTCGGTCATTCTGATCTTTGACAGTTGGGTCGTTGTTTAGGTTTTTGATGGGATCCTGTCAGAGACAATTTTGGCATGGAGGCGAGGCTGGAAGTCATTAGTCTTGATTGCCTCTTGCTAAGGCTTTTGAAGCTCGTAAAGTTGCTTGATGTGAAGGTACAATAGCTTTATGATGTGAAGGTATATAGGGCTTTTTGAAATCCGGATGACCACGAACTGTCCAGTATTGCTAGCACTAGCTATTGCAGCTCCACCTCAATGGGAGAGAATGTGAGAATGACGGGACCCCGTCGGTCATGACACATATCTATTGTTGTTGGTAAAGGTGGAACATGTTGGGATTCCATTGTTGGTTCGCCTGTGACCGCTTGATGGCAGCCAATAGCGAGTTTGACACTAGGGATCATCCATGGTGGAAGTCACGGATGCTTGTTGGTTGTGCAACAGCATCAACAATGGCGACCAGTCAAGCACGACGTCGGAGCATAGCTCCAAGGCCTTGAATTGGAGCCTAGGCGAATACGCGATACTTTGCTCTCTGGAGAGTGCATCATGAAGAAGGGAAGAAGAGGTGGAGGAGGAGGTCGCGCCATTGCCACCCGAGGGGCAAGAGGAGGAAATGAGTAGAGCATACACGACATGGACGGAGGTTGTTTAGGCGTGGCCTCAGCGGTGAGCGATGGCTATGACGTCGTCGAGCGTCGCGGTAATCTCGATTGACAAGCACTGGCACACTTTACTGACCAACATCAACATCCCCAGCCAAGACCAAAGACTAGTACTATTATAAAATTGCTCGCATTGGCAATATTAAAATCTCCAGCGTTGGGAACTATATGCAAAAACATATATAAAATAATAATAACAAATAACAAACACTTGAGGAAGGACAAAGAGATTCGGAGTTTGAGGTCGCGTAGCGGATAGACAAGAAAATAGGGTGTCGTGCAACTAACACTTATTTTTGTGTCGCAAGGTGTTGGAAGTTCGATGGGTCATGACGTCGGTGGGGTTCGCCTTCATTTGGACGTCCTCGGCAAGCATCATCCTCTTTGAGGTGACAGAGACGATGACAAATGAATTATGTGATTGTGAGCCTATGGTCACCGGCAAACCACATCCTACTAATTTATGGCTCACGACGAAACGTGAGGAGTTGTCCCTTGTAGAAGAGCTCATTGGCAGGGCAGAGTCGGGCGCAGAGCTAATCGGACAACGACGATGAACTAGGTTAGTAGGCGAGGAGAGTAGAAAAGTAATTTAATAAATAAAATAAATTATATTTAACATAAAAATTAAACAATGACATATAGAAGGATTTTTTTTGTCAAATGTGAACAAATTTAAGTATCCAAAGTTATAAGCTTATAGTTGAGATTAGATGAATAAATAAGTTATAGTTTGAGGGATGTAAAAAAAATAATCCATATTTATTTGACAATATTTTAATAAGGGAGAAAAATGACCACTTTTCTTTTATTATCGTTTAAAATAATGAAAATTATCAAATAGTTTATTTAAATTATTTAATAAAAATATTGAATACTATTATAATAAAATAATCGTTATTGATCTACAAAAAATACTTGATCATTTTAATTATTTCATTCTATTACTACATGTAGATTATAAGGTATTTGTTATTTTTTATTTTCTTATTATAATTGATTAACATTATTTCTAGGATTTACTAATCATAAAATTATTATTATTAGATAAATATTTGTAATTTTTTTTAGTTTAGTGACTCATAGAATCTCCTCACCCCCCACCCCCCACCCCACATCTGGTTCAGGTTTCGTCTTTAGCTATTTGCTCTCGAAAATTTTTGGATACAGTCTTGTTGTGCTTATCATATAACGCCCCCAAATCCACACCCCGCCACGTGACCAAGATGTGGACCTTGGGATGCTACTTTGACTTAGGCTTTTGACACTTTGACTAGTCAATATTTTTTTTGCGGATTAAATATGGAAAATGAAACGAGACTAAGATGACTAAAAGGTTCAATAGATAAAAATGCGAAAGGTGAACAAACTATGAGTCTACATGTCTCTCAACAACAAGGAGTTCAATATCTTGGCAGATGATCATACAACTCAATTATTCAAAATATAGAGATCTAATGATAAAAGAGACTCCAAAGACATCCATGTGCAAACAGAATTCATCACGAGCTTCAATCATCGTACACCACCAGCATCAGGAATCCACCACAGTCTAGTTACCTGTGGGATTCAACACATGAGAAACGATATCTCATGAGCATAAAACGCTTAGTATGTAAGGCAACAAATACATAAAATAAGTAAATAGATATCAACATGAAGATGGATATTAAGATGGCATTTAATCAGGCTTTTCATATTATCACAATAGTCACAATGATAGGCAACGAAATTTAAGCATGTTGCAAGGTAAAGTCATACTTCCTGGGACAACATTAAGAGTTCATACCTACCATCTGCCCTGAAAATAATATCAAGAAAGTCATCCTTATACTGGGACAGCATCAGGAATACATTTACCCTAGAACAACATTAGGGAAATAATAATATCCTGGAATATAATCAGGACTGTATCTCATGTCCTGAAACAACATCAGAACATAAATAGAGTAAACCATATCCTGGAACAGCATCAGGATTATACCTTTGCCCTGGAACAACATCAAGACATAAACAAGATATAATATCCCTGCATTAGTGTAAGTACTTTAATATAAATTTCTTTAGCAATCTTAGATCTTATCCCATTAATGTGTTCATATGATTTTGGGATAAATTAATTAATTGCTCATGAGTCTTTCAGGTATGCCGACTGCCAGTGGTGGTGCACTACCACGGCCAATGCCTAAAATGGGAGGATGCACGTGAATCCTCTTCGTTGAACAGCGAGAGCAGGCTGAACAACAGGAACCAGGTAGTAGCCACGCTACTCTGGCGGCTCCTAAACAATAGTCGGCGTTATATTTGTATTATTAATCTTGCACCCTTACTTCAACAAGGTCCTTAGGTATTAAATCAAATATTTGAGTTCTGTCTACTAAGTCTAGGACGCGGGCCGTGTGGTCAAAATATGGCCCGTGTCCGATTGGGTCAACACGGGCCGCGTCAGGATGACACGGTCTGTGTGTTGTCTAGGGTTTTCCGTCGCCACGTCTGTCTCGTTCGCTTCGCCCGCACTCCGCGTCGTCGTACGTGCTCTGCATCCACTCAGCACGCTCCGCGTCTGCCTTGAGTCTTCTACATCGCGTCGCTCGTGCGTCATCCCCCGTGTACCGCCATGTGTCGTGTCATCCGCCATGTCATGTTCCGTGTCCGCGATCGTTGGCCACGCACCGCATCCGTCTTCACGCTCCGCGTCGCCTGGTCGTTTCTGGAGGTTCAACACGGGTAGTACTAGGGTGGCGCAGACCGTGGTTTTCTAGGGTTTCGTCTGCCACCGTGTCATNCCACGCTCCCGGCTCCGCACAGCGTCGACCGACGCGCGATCGCTGCCCCCTCCCCCCGATCCGGCCACGCATCTATCTGACGCGGCCTGGGTCGGATCGACGCGGCTTGTTTTATGAGGCAAAAATCACGATCGTACTATGTCGATCTCTAACGACGAACAATGGAAAAATTCAAAACATGTGCATCTAAATATTTTATTCTATGTACAAGGAATCCGCCATGGGACATACTTTCGGGTTCGTCGGGGTTTGTTCTAATCTTTCGGAGACGTCCTCTCCGACGTTTCTCTTGCTGAGATGAAGAATATTCCTCTCCTAGGCCAAATAAAATCCATGGGATGAGAGAAAGAAGAGGAAGAAGAATGAACATGGGGAAGAGGAGGAAGAATTTGTCTAACCTAGGGTCGGTCACATAATTTCATAATAATAAAAATCTATGGCACATCCGTAGATGGTATTTGTAATACAAGAGCAGGTTTATTGGACAACCACTGAATTTCATATTTAAATAAATTTTAAAATTTTAAATAACTAGGATTTTGATTTTTATTTCCTAATTATGAAGATATTTTTAAGGAGATAAATATAAAAAATAAAATCTGAGGAGATTTAAATTTAAATTTGATTATAGGGATATTTTTAAAATAAAAAGATCTGGGGAGTTACAAATCAAATTTTACTTAAAAAAAAGGAGATTGTTGAAAGAAAAAGGAATTGAATGGTAAAAGGGTGGTATTATTGATTGTTGAAAGAAAAAAAATGAACTGAATGGGAGAAGAAACAATAATTTGGAAATGGAAGAAAAAGATATGCAAATGTTATGAATGGACTATAATTTAGGTGCATAACGGGAGGAATAAGAGTAAAATGATTCTAACAACAATTACACTATTTCCCAATAAAAATATTAATATTAATAATTTAAAGTTTCGTTTGGTTGCCATCGTATTGTTTCGAAATATTTTTTGTTAATTCATTACTTATTCTTATTACTTTAATTCATCAGGAGCTCCTAAATAGGTCTACTTACTTGCTATTTACTTTTAGTTTTTAGTGGAGTTCACACAATTACAGGATAATTTCCGAGATATTTTGTGTCAAATCTTATATAACCTTGTCACTGGAAAAAAAAACGCTTCCCACAAATTATTGGAGAAAAGTTTAAAAGTAAAGCCCCAAAGCAAAACGTGTCATATTGTCCTGGAAATGCCATGATGTGTAGGGTATGACTAGCTGTTAGCTGTGGATATGTATGCTTTATAAATGCCAATACCTTATCCACAAAATATTCGATTTCTAAAATATATATATATATATATATAACAATTATTAACTTCATACCACTCCAAAGTATAACACGTCTACACGTACCGCTGTAGGAATGAATACGAGTAGAAGACGACGCTTTGGGATACACCGTAAAAATAACCTTCTTTGGACTATTTCCTCATGACCACAAGCAGTGTCGGCAGATATTTGTTCAGTGTTATAGAGAAGATTAGTATCAACAAAGTATAAAGATTAAAGAAATGTACTTTCCAAAACTATTCTTTAATACCTTCATCTCTTTTGCAAGTTGAACTTAATTAGATGACAATTAATTAATGTCACTGTCCAAGGATATGTGTTTAGATTTGGACCTCCAATATTTATAAAAAAATCTTAAATAGATATTTGATTAATCTTAGCTTCAGCGATCATGTCTTAACTGTCGCCAGATATTTTATGCATACAAAATAATGCACGGCCATTATATATATATATAAGACCGGGTAGCCGTTCAATAACTAACTCATCAGAATTGATCGCTACATCCACTTCGTTCTTGCGTATAGCTCTAATGGCGAGTACTGGCGAAGGCAAGGAGCCAAGCCCAGCGGCGCAGGAGCCGAGCCACGCGAGTCCGACCGACCTCCTCTCCAGCGCCAAGCTGGTGGCGGAGGCCGCGCAGTCCACCTTCGGCAGCAAGGGCGAAGAGGTCGACAAGGGAAAGGTGGCCGGAGCGGCCGCCGACCTGCTCGACGCCGCATCCCGCTACGGAAACCTGGAGCAGCAGAAGGGCGGCGTGGGCGGGTATGTGGAGCAAGCGGAGAATTATCTCCGGGAGTACTCTTCGTCGGCGCCTCATGACACTCCCGCCGCTGCTCCGACGGCGTCGGATGCGCCTGCTGCCGCTCCTGCGAGCGGCGCCGACGACGGCAAGTCCGATGGCGGAGTGGGGGGCTACGTGAAGTTGGCTCAGGGTTTCTTCCGTTAAGTGTTGCGGCCGAGCCTCTCTCTCTCTCTCTCTCTCTCTCTCTCTCTCTCTCTCTCTGCATGGTGAAAATAATGTCTCCGATGAGACTCGTAGTGGTTAATGTTTAGTTATGTAACAAATTTGACAGATGTGTTTCGTTCTTGATGCATGGATTATTCAACGTGGCTATGGATTTGTGTTGCTGTATGTGGTGTAAACCTCTTTTTTATTTTGGTTTGTGTTCATCCGACTCGGTTTGAGGTCGAAATAATTCATTGGGTATGATTAAAGATGAACTTTGTTCAACAAAGTTTGATCCATGACCGGGTCCGTATTTCGAAATTGAAGGATATATATAAAATGTCGATTTTGAATCTCTAAAATTATTAATTAATTAAAATTTATTATTATCATATAAACATCGAATTAATCAAATATTAATAATTTTAAAAAATCTTAGGATCGTTAATGTCGTGTTAAAAATATCTACTTGGTAGTATGATACTACGATACTGTCCAGCACGATTGCCTGTCAAAAACTTTTATTCGGCCGTAGGATCTGAGCCAGCATGTTTTTTTTTTTTTTTGCTTTTTTATAATATTTTACCAATTTAACATATATTACGTTTAATAAGATTATACAACTATAATACATTGTATAATTATAATAATATTAACATATAAGTATAAGTTTATATGATATGTATTATTATTTTATTATATAGTTATAAATTTTGAAGATCAAATTTAAAAAATAAAAAAATATGTCTCAACAGATCGTCTGGAGCTGAGCCCGAACTATTAGGTCTTGGGCCAGCACGGGACTGCATGTAGACGACACGATCATCGTGTCCGTGGCTCCGTGCCAAGAAAAAAACCTACAATTCATGACGAGAATATGAATTGACGGGGAAATCGTGGAATGAATCCAAGAGTGGCCTTGTCACTCGTGGATTGACATCTTAACGTAAATCAAAAGTATCTGACCTGCTTTTCCAATTGTCATTCCACGAGTTTCTTTTGCCTTATGTAAACCGAGTGTAAAATTTCTGTATAGAAAAAAAATTATAGACCAAAATAAATTATTTCAATTTTTAATTTTTTATCGTTTATTTTAAAGTCTTACATTATTATTTATTATTCTTCTATTTTTTAAAGTTTTCATTGTCACGTAACACGTGGCCTTACATATCATTTTTTTCAACATCTTGTATTAATTATAATTTAAGAAATTCTTAATAATTATAAATAATTCAAATTAATAATAATTATAATTATTTTATGTATTGAAAGTTCTTTTCGAAGAGCTTCGCTTGTGTCACCTCTAATTGCATATTTAACTATAACGAATGAAATTTTCAACGAGAATTGCTCTAACTAAAAATCACTTATCATTATCCTCAGTCATTGATGAATATAATTATTTTCGATAAATTACTATACTGTAATATCATTTTATGAATTATCATCAATGATCTCATAAGTCATGACCAAAGGAGCATCATAAAAGATAGAAGAAATAATATATATTTGATACGTTTATTAAACTATGTTTTCTATAAAATAGAAAATCATAGTTGTGTACTTGATTACTTGGGCTTTATTTTTTTCTTAAAAATTGCCCCGAGCCTATCAGAACTTGGGCCGGCCCTGAACCCCCCTGATTGATACATAGTACCAATGGCTTTCTAGTTTGATGGTTTGGCCTCTGCATATCCATGATCCATCCCCTGCTTACTAATGTACACTCGTTTCTAGCCAGAGCTTACTCGCAAAGGCAGAGGAGACTGCGGAGATATGTTGACACTGGAGAGGAGTTTTATCCTTTCCTTTGCGCGCTGTAATCTCCTCCATTGCAGGAGAAATGGAAAACCAACGACGACTATATGGGCGAGTAGAAAGGATGCTGAAGTAGAGAATTCACAAAGAGGGGAGGCATTTTTCCCTCTGAGAGTTTCAAAATCCGTTCTTGCCAGGACTGCCATTGCTGTCTCTGCACTTGGTTTCATTGATGCTGGGTACCGCTCTCATCTCTTCTCTCTTTATCTGTTATACTACAGTTGTTACAGTTACTTGTATCAGAATTTTACTCTACTTGGCAAGGGGACATGATCTTTGAAGCTCCAATGCCTTGTTCAGGTATAGCGGGGATTGGTCTCGAATTGGTGTCATCTCGAAAGAGACTGAAGACCTTCTCAAGTTAGCAGCCTATATAGTGGCACCTCTGTGTTTGTTTCTGATTCTTTACATTCCTGGTGACGACAAGGCTTCGCAGGACAACTGACAGGGCTGTTCTTATGTAAAAAAGAAAAAAAAAACTGTAGCGTTGTCCACCAGAGGTGTGGTTTGCTTCTATCCTGATATGAGTTCTTATGTTTTGTATACTGCTTTCATTTAGATTGTACTTCTATTTAATGATACCATATACTGTAAAGGAAAAAAAAGTCCAAAATTAATGTGTGAAAATCGTTAATAGCATGTTTTATCTGTTGAACTACATCAGTGATTCTATATGAGAACCTTTATAAGAGAGTCATAGAGAAGGTCTGGAAAAAGGAGAAAAAAAAAACAAGAAGTTCTCAGTTATGATAAAAAAACATACTGATCAAATTAATATGCTTTGAGGGATGATATCAACTTCAGTGCACACAAAAAGAAACTACTAGAAACAGTGGAAAGAACAAGAGTACTGTGTGATAATTGGCGCCACTGACACTATGGAACTATCATATCAACTTTAGCAAGCTGATAAAATTCTTTATCAGAAATCTCAAAGACTGTTGTCATGTGTCTTTCTCGACCAATGTAAGTTTGATTTGAACCTATTAGTCTACATGAATGTATAGAAATGGTTGGTTGCAATTTTAAATTCTGGATTGAGAGACGAGAAAATTAGTAGCTCGGAGTTCTACTGTTAGATAGAGATTGTCTTAAACACTATATATACTTGTCGTTGTGAAATAATTTTTTGTGAGAGTCCCCACTTATTTTATAGAATATACATGAATCTTATTGCCCGAAAACTAATCTACATGATTCTTGATTGCCAATATTTAGGCATGCTCATATAATTATTATGCTGGACTTATAGTTCTGATGCATGGCCTTTTGTTTATGATTCCGCTAACCGGCTCTAACTGGTTTTCACTCATAATCTAAAAATTTATCACTTGATCTGTAACAACCCGTTCTAAAGCTCATGACATGTCAGTAAATGAGGGCCATTTTCGTCTTATTGATTTTACCATGTTGACTTACCTATCATCCTATCATTGAAGTTTAACTTGGTATTTTCTCTACCCAAAGAAGCCAAATTTTTGCATTGTGCATGGAACCTTCTGATATAGGAGGTTACATCATACTGAACAATTCAATGTTTGTGAAACAACCATAAATTGTACCCTTCCTTCCCCTCGGTAAATCCTTAAATTGTAGTCTTCCTTCCGAATTATCATTTACCTACATATGCAGGTGCAAAGTCAGGGATACATATTAATCTTTGCATGGAATACAATAAAGTAAACATAAAATGACCTGCTAGATGTGATCGTTCTCTGTCCTGGTATCATAATCAAGGTAGCTTGGTTTTCTTAATTGTTGATGTTGATACAGGTCTGCAGAAGTAGTATGAGGACTCAATTTTGTTTTGGTGAGTAAGCATGGATCTAGTAAGCTCCTTTATTTTGAAAAAAAAATCCACCGGCGGAAATCTTGCTTTCTGCAGCACTTAAAGACATTGAATACTGCATACTATACAAGAACCTCCTATATAAAATATCATTGTAATAATATATAGCACGTGAGAACGTGATATAACATATGATATGGATTGATAAGTAGCCCATATGTTTCTGACCAAACCATGCCTTTGATAAGAAAGCAAATATAATCTTACTTGCTTCTTAATCAACACATCTAAGTAATTGTAGAATTCAGCAACATTACTTATTCTTGCTAGTGGTTTTGGTTTCCATTAATACATATCACTACCCGTGTATCTGAGACTCTCACTTTATTTTTCGGTTGCAACATTTATCCTACTTATTATGATAACAAACTTGTCTTGAAAGAATATACTGGCTGTCTGGTCAATCTAGGAATTCTGGGCACCCACATTGCTTCAATTCCATATTGTGAACAGGAGTGTGTACTGATGCAGTTGATGATCTTAAGTGCTTAAATAGAGATCTTCCTTTTCTAGTTTTCACAAGAGAACTAATCATAAGAGAACCAACAATAAGCAACATTTGCTTTCTTGAGGGCTCTGTATTGAGACAGATGTATCAGAATTTTGTGCTATTTGGCAAAGGAACATGACTGTAGCTGCATGTCGAATAGAGTGGTTTCTTCATCTTTAGATCAATTTCTTCTGCTTATACATTATGTGTATGTCGTAGTTGGATTATTACCGATGTGTCTATACATTGCTGGTCTATGTACTCTAGTGTCATGTTTAGGTATAGTGGGGACCGTCTCGAATTGGTGTCGTCTCCAAAGAAACTGAAGAGCTTCTCAAGTTAGCAGCCTATATAGTGACACCTTTATGTTTGCTTCTGATTCTTTCTATTCCTGGTGACAAGAAGGCTTCGCAGGAGCAGGATAACTGACAAGGGTGTTCTTATGTCTAGATAAGTGTAGCATTGTCCACAAAAGATGTGGTTAGTTTCTATCTTGATATGAGTTTTATGTTTAATAGACTGCTGTCATTCAACGTGTACTTCTCTTTAATGATGCCACATATTGTAAAGGAGAAAAGATGTACAAAATTAATGTGATTGTTGATTCTAGATGAACCTTTGCAAATGAGCCAGGTAAAAGATCAGAAAAAGAAAAAAAAGTTCTCAGTTATGCTAACACACGGAAAACACACTTGTTCAAATTACATATGATTTGAGGGATGATTGCGAACAACTTCAATAGAAAATTCCTTATCAGAAACAATGGAAAAAACAAGAATACTATGTGATGATCTGCAGCACTACCAGTATGGCACTATCGTATCAACTTCAGCAGATCGATAAAATTTCCTATCGGAAACCCCATAGACTGTTGTCATGTGTCTTTAATGACCAATATCAGTTTGATTTTAACCTCTAAATCTACATGAGTTTCTTAATTGCCAATATTTGGGCATGCTTATTTTATTACTATGCTGGAATAGTATAGTTCAGATGCAGACCTCTTCTCATAATCTCAATGCTCGACGGTCACTTGGTCAATATAGACAATATGATAAGAAAAATATATTGAGACAGGATGATTGGTAATTAAGTCAATTTACCTCGTTGAATTATTATATCATCCTATCATTGAAGTCGAAATTGGGTATTATTCTCTAATCTAACAGGACAAATATATGCATGATGCATGGTTTTTGATCTATGAGAAGGTTAGATCATACCAAACAATTCAATGTTTGTGAAGCAAGAAGACAACCATCTTTACCTTCTGTTTGCTAGGATTATAATTCTCTCATCATTTTATCATTCCTTCCTTCCCATTTGTCGATCCAAATTATGAGCATGAGTTGACATTTGTGGACATATTGCAAAATTCAAAATGAGTTCATCAGCTTTCCGAATCAGTATCATTTATTGAAATATGAAGGTGCCAGATCATAATTACATATTGATTTTAGCATGGGATGTGGTGAAACACAAAAAGTACTGCTAGATATGATTGTGCTGTCTTGGTATCATAATCAAACTCGTCTGGTTTTCTTCGATTGAGTCAGGTTTGCAGAAGTTCTTTGTGGACTCAAATTTGCTTTGGTGAGTAAATATCAATCAACTAAGCTCTTTATTCTAAAAAGATCCACTGGTGGAAATCTTTCTTGCTGGTTCTTGTATGGTATGCAATATCCAATGGAGCACTTAGACCATTGGATATTGCATACCATACAAGAACCTCCTATATAGAATGACAATGGAATAATAAATACTGTAACACACAGGAACATGATATGACATATAATTTTGCTTGATAAGTTGTCCATATGTTTGTGGCCAAACTATGATCTTGACCAGAAAATTAATTTAATCTTACTTGCTTCATACTAATCACATTAATAACAATTATAGAACAGCAACATTACCTATTCTGAATATTAATTTGAAAGGTAGACCTCATTCCCCATGTATCTGGGAATCTCACTCTATTTTCAGTTGCAACTTTTATCCCACCTATTACAATGACAGACCTGTCTTGAAAGAATATACAAGCGGCTTAGCCAATCTAGGAATTCTGGGTGCCCACATTTCTTTGATTCCATATTCTGGATAGAAATGTAATGATGCAGCTATCAATCTTCTGTGCATAAATGGAGATCTTCCCTTTCCAGTATCCACAAGACAACTCATCAACTAAAGTGGCAGAAAACTATAACCAACACTTCTGTTCTTCATTGGATGAGCAAGCATCTCTTGCTTTGTTCTGTAGTAGATGCTGACTGATAACACTTCAAGGCACTGTTACTAATTTGTTATAAACTTCTTGTATATTCATGGATTAGTCATGAAGAAAAGTTGGCAAATATTCAAGATGCAAAAAGGCATCCCTTCCATTCTCATTTTCAATCATATATTCCATTGAGAAGCAGTTTCTTTTTCTTTCTTGCATTAGCTGCAGGTCTGGATAATAATGAATCTATAAAGAGGCCTATATGTTGTCAAGCTAGAGCCGTAGATCTTAATAGAAATGGAATGAGACACAGCAATAGTCTTTCCTGATACCAGTTGTCAGCTGAATCCATATTTGTCTCTGGCATCTGACTACAGTCCCCCACTCTGTATAATTCACCATGTGGTTCCTCAGAGACACTGCTAGGCTTCACTTTGGCAGGAGCTGGACCCTGAAGTCCCCAGTGCAGTACAGAGGTGAAAGGTCCTGGTGATAGATCCTCACCATGAATTTTTTAAAATTTTATATTCTTTCTGCAGACAGAAGAATCAAACATTTTGAAAAACTCTTGTATTTCTCCACAAAATTAGCATTTCAGCATGCCATATGAACATTGTGGAAGCACACATAGGACTATGTGTAGTACTGTACTAGCCACCGTTTTTGTGAACACTGTAAATATGGACAGCACATTTTGTCATGGCCGAAGAAACGCCAGAATACAAAAGGCCATTCGATGCGGGCATTACTAAGTTCTTTAACTTATTTTGATTGGTTGGGCATGCCTTGCAAAACTGGATTCTGGCCTCCATTGTATTCTGCTCAGATTTTCATGTTTTTATCTTGAACCTTTGCTGTCAACCGTTCAGCATCTAAAATATCAAACAAAAAGGACGCGAGCAAAGCATGCATAAGTTAACATGATGTTTGAGCATCATAGTTTTGAGAATCAAATCAACATATAGTTGTTACGGTTAACAAATATTAATATAATCAAATCTCGTTATGTGAAAAAATAATAATAATGATCAGAATAATAAAAAAAACTCAATTCAAATATTTGTTTTAATATATATCGATATGATCTAGACACATAAAGACATATCAGACACACACAAATGATGCTTCAAAAAATTAAAAAGTTAAATTTTACATATATTTAGGTATATGTACAGAATCATTTAATTGTAAATTCACTTTAATATTTCTCATTACTTACGCGCGCGCCACACACACACCCACGCACGCGCACACGCACACACACACTATATATATATATATATATATATATATATATATATATATATATATATACACACTAATGATAAATGATAAAATTGATAAATAATCATGATTTTTTATAAAATTTATCATTGTTATGAGTTAGATGTCTAAAATATGTTAAATATTCTTAATAAGCATCAATATATATTTATATATATATATATATATATATATAAATATATATATATATATATATATATATGTATATGTGTGTGTGTACACTCATTCACAACACTTGTATTACACCTCAACCGATCAAATACCATTTGACAAACCTTGAAAATTTTGATTGCTTATATAATGTATCGGGTTTCGTAATACAGATTTTTTCCGTCATTTTTTACGTATACTCATATATACGCGTAGATACGTAGATAGAAGGAACAAATCTTTTTTTCGGGGGGTCAAGACGAATCCATATTTTTCACATTACATGATTGATGCTCGTACATGCATAGTCCAGTGAGGCACCAAAATGATGCGTGCTCATAAGTTGGTACGTTTTAGCCAAATTTGATTATAACATTATTTCGTTAACATAGCCAAATTTTATAATAAGTCATTAGCATTCATGCATGTCCTAGTGGCATCATTCGAATAAATACGGATAACTTATTAATAACTAGTCGTACGTGCTCGACAATTCGAATCACGGAGTAGAAAATGTCTAAAAACGAGCACATTATATATACATATATATATATATATATATATATATATATATACATATATGACATGTATGAATTAAAAAATAATCAACATTTTACGTATGTTACGTGTCTACTCGTGCTCAACTAATATGAGTAATTAGAATTATATTTTTTATGATTGCCATACCAATATTTGGGAAGTCGGATGAAAGATAAAAGTAATTAGAGTCATAATTTAATTTGCTATCGAATGTGAATGAGAGATGGAAGTTTAAGATCGATATTTCTTTTAATAAAAAGAAGATAACAATTTAATATAAAATTATTGAGTTTTTTATTTCTCGATTTATACCATATTTTTTTAGTATTCTACTTAATTTCCATATATTAATATTAATTTTCGTACTAATAATTGAATTTTTTTAGTTGTTCCCATAGTAGTTTAAGCTATTAGCTTCGATTAATTAACGGAAACTTTTTATATTTAAAAAATTCAAATTCAATTTTTTTTAAGTGGAGAGAAGTTTTTTACCATGTGATAATAATTGAAAATTTTAATATAGGAAAAAAACACCGTAAAAGTTTTAAAACTCTTTGCCCATCCAATTGCGGCCCTGTTTCGCTTCTCACAAGCAACGTGACCCACCAAATCACCCGCAATGGGTCCCACACTCTCGTCCTTACGGTTGCACCTTCAAGAGAACGACACATGTCACATCGTGTGTGGACCCTGACTCCGGTTTTGAACACTATTAAGTCCGCGTTGTAGAGAGAGAAAAAGAGGCGATTACTTGTATTATTCTTCCCAACGACGAGCTACGCCCTCCTCGCCGGACTCTTCCCTCCTCGGCGTCCGCGCCGCAATGCCGTCGCCTGCTCCCGGCGCAGCGAACCCTCCGCCGTCGCCGCCGCCTCCCCCCAAATGCGCCACAGTCATCAGCGCTCTTCTCCTCCCCTCCTTCCGGTGGCATTCTAATCCTTCTTCCATCCCTATCGTTACCGCTGTGTTCTCTTCTTTTACTACGTTGACGCTTCTGTACCCCTCAAGGTGGATTGGAAACACCCTGCGGCGATGGAAGTTCCGCCTCTCCGGCTCCATCGCCTGCGACGAGGATTCCTCCGGCAGCTTAAGGGGTGGCGCCGGCGCCGGCGCGGCCCCCGAGTGCTACGCCTGCACCCAGCCCGGAGCGCCGGCGTTCCACTCCACGAGCTGCGACCAGGCGCATACCCCCGAGTGGGCGGCGGGCGCGGGCTCGTNCTAGTTAATGATTAAGATCATGACAAAAAGATAATCAACGCATTCACCGAAGACACTATTTCTTGATAAGTTAATTATTCAAAAATGAATGAAACTACCATGCATGAATTTATGTTTCAATTCTAGAAATTCTCAAGTTGTCATACATGACAATAATAGGATAATTAACATATATATATTATATAATTTGTGAATCCATATTTGAAACTTTTATCTAAAAGCTTGAAATCAATTAAGAATAATTGAAATAGGAACAAAAGAACTAATGAAAAAGATATTTGTAAATGATATATTTAGAAAACAAAAATATGACAATTCATGCATCATTTACACCGCTAATAAAAAATAAACTAAATAATAACAGAATATTAATTTATAATTTAAAGAATAGGCATAAAAAGAAAGAATCTCACATAAAAAGAGACAATATGGAGAGGCATGAATTCAACTTTATTTCTATTTATAGGGTGTCGTTGCTAAATTATTATTTAGTTAACAAATAACTGTTCACTAAAAATATTATAATAAATTAATGTTTAATTTTAGTTGTTATTACTTGAAGGCATATGGCTATTCACATGTCTGCCAAATGTCATTTTGTAGTTACCTACTACATTCACAACTTAATTTTATATTTAGTTTAGTTTTCCATAAGTATTATTGTTAATATAAAACTTAAGCATAGTAACCACTACTATGATAACTACTATCTGATTTAGTCATTATGAAAACTAATTAATATAGAGAGCTTAAGCATAACCAATACTATAATTACTGTATTGGTTTAATTATTATATTTAGTTTAAATATCATGTTATGGCCCATATCTAATATTTTTTATATTTTATGTAACAATATAATTCACCTTATATTGCAAAAAGATAAATATTCTACTTAATTAACATCCAATCATGTATTAAGCTTTTACTTGGATTATTTAACCATTAATTAAATTCTGATCTTATTTTCTTCTTAAGATAAGTGACTTTAAAGTATTTTAACATTTTAACATTAACATATAGTTTCAGCATGCTAATCACTACTTTAATAATTGCTACAAATTTAAATATTATATATAATTAATTTAAATAACATGTTAAGAACTATATATATATATATATATATATATATATGCAACTAATTATTTAATAAAATTTAATAATTATAGAATGAAAAATTATTAATAACTTGGAATGCGGGATACGATTCTTGCCATCTTACAATAATTATCTAATGGAAAAACGATGGTAATATTTTTTTTTTAATTTTAGAAAAAAATTGGGCCGTCTTATTGTAAGTTATTTTAAAGTCATGAGGATAGACAGTTAAATGTCATCTAACTTTCGATTTCAGATCTCAAGGATGAATTAACCATATGTTGCAATTTTTTTATGTACATTGGTAATAACGTTTGTAGTTATTAGTGTGTTTATACTCTCACACAATGCAAAGATGCCCGCGACTTTAAAAAGGGGAAATAGTCAATAAACAATTAATGAACAAATCGGTAGTACTTAACTGAATAAAGGATTTTATTAAGTACATGGCAAGCACAAAATAAATGTTTCTTTTCAGTGCAACATTTATTTAGCATCAACTTTTTTCCTTCTCGTGATAAATATATCTTTCTGTCTAAAATATAAGAGATACGTGGCATACTGCAAGGAGGGTCCAATTATTATTCAATTGGAAGCCAAGAGATGATGATCCAAAGAAAGAGAAAAATGTGTTGCAGCGTGCACGGCGTGCACTTTGTGGATGTGGTGGCAAAGCGAGTTGGTAGTTGTAGCTGAGGGAAGGAGGACAAGGAGAGTGTGGGATCGCACGGCATGGCATTTCCATAAAGACAGCGTTTTTAGGCAGCAGTGCCTGCAGCCAGAAAGAAGAAAGAAATGGGAACAAAAACAAATAATGACAAATAATTGAAGAACCCAATGGACTGTGAACGTGGATTTTTATGCCAGGACGTAAAAAAAAACTAGAAAAAAATGAGGGAATCATTTATCTTTTTGTTTTGATTCCCTGACGGCCTGAATTGTTAGCCCCCTCTGGCCATGTCCTGCATGCAGCAGATTGTAACTTCTCCGTACAGTCAACATGATTGCAGAGAGGGTCGTCTGCTTAGTTTCATTGCAGCTGCCAACCCCTTTTGTTTTCCTCTGAACTTGTAAAAAATTTTCTACTTTTGATTTCCTGGAAGCTGCTGATCTGTTTAGATTTCCTGTTCATGTAAATAAAGCATTTAGCGCATGCTGTGAGCTACTGTGACATGCGGTCACACCACTTGTGAATTCTTGCAGCTGTTCTTCTGGTTTGTGCTGCCAAGACTGATCAGGGAGGAAGAGATCAAGCTGATCATCACTTCTTTGTTGCTCATGTTCCTGTTCCAGTTTCTTCCGAAAGTTTACCACAGCATTTGCATGATGAGCAACATGCAGAAGGTTACGGGCTACATCTTCGGCACCATCTGGTGGGGCTTTGTCCTCAATCTCGTGGCCTACTTCATCGCCTCTCATGTGAGCATAGATGTCTATATATGTTTGATCCAGTGTCAAATGCAGTACTTAGTGTCAAGAAGATAAGATGCTTTGATCTAGTTGGCTGCTATAGGCTTCAAGTATATATATGTCAGAGACAAAGTTGCAATCTAATTACTTATTTAACTTCTTCTCAATGTCAGGTTACTGGAGGTTGTTGGTACATTCTCTCAATCCAGCGAGTTTTTTCCTGCCTCCAAGAGCAATGCCAGAATGATGGAAGCTGCAGTCTCTTTTCACTGTCCTGTTCGAAGAAACTGGACTGTGGCAACTTTCCACTGCCATCTGGCGTGGATCTGCAATCATGTTACAAGAACTTAACATCAGCAGGCAACCGTTACCTGCACACTTGCTTGAATGCCGACGGCCCTTTTCAGTATGGTATATATGATGCAGCTATTCCTGTGATTTCCAGCAGCTCGTTTGCTGTGAAGATCCTGTATCCTATTTTCTGGGGCCTTATGACTCTCAGGTATCTGCATTAAAGAAAAGGCAAAGGAAAGTTTAAACTATTTTAGTTTGCAGATAAAATTCATCATAGCATGTATGGCATACAAATAACCTGTTGATAGTAAACCATCTGAACATATAGGAGTGGCCTCACTTTGTAATATAAATAAACCATCTAAACATAAAATTTAACGAGTGTACTACTGTCAAATGAGCAATGTCAACATCATACTATGTTTATTTTAGAACACGATAGTCTAGTATTTGTGTAATGCCTTTTTCTGTACATAATGCATGAGTAACATTGCCAAAAATAGAGAATATTATCAAGATGGAAGGATCTTTGTTTATTACTTATATTTTTTCTTCTTCTGCACAGCACCTTTGGGAATAATCTCCAACCCACAAGCGAGTGGCTCGAAGTGATATTTAGCATAGCAATCGTACTAAGTGGATTAATGCTCTTCACATTGCTGATTGGAAACATTCAGGTTGGTGATTGGTCAGTAACACTCTGGCGGTGTATGAAACTAATGTTTACAGACATGCAATCCTTGCATACATGTACTAACACTGGTACTTAATGTTGTTTAGGTGTTCTTGCATGCAGTTATGGCAAGGAAGAGAAAGATGCAATTGAGGTGCCGAGACATGGAGTGGTGGATGAAACGGAGGCAGCTGCCCGGACGCCTGAGGCAGAGAGTCCGGCAATACGAACGGCAAAGATGGGCTGTCATGAGAGGGGAGGATGAAATGGACATCATCAAGGACCTGCCGGAAGGGCTGAGACGAGATATCAGACGCCATCTCTGCCTGGATCTAATTAAGCAGGTAGGCTCCTATAGATTATAATCCTATATGATATTTTTACTCAGTTGAACTCCTGTTTGTATACTTGGGGGATAATGCAACTCTTTCGAGTAACTGGTAGCAAGGTTATCAAACTTGAAAATTTACTTAGACTCATTTTACGTCCGATAAACTCGAGATATAAATTCGTAATTTCTATATACAAACTTATAAATTAAAAAAATATTATATCCTAAAGTCTTTTAATTATAAATAGTGGTATCCAGATATAAATAGTTTATAGTTTATACTTTAACACCTCATATATATATATANTATATATATATATATATATATATATATATAAAGCTCCTAATATATAATTTCACGACTTCTTTCCAGTTATGTCCTCAAATATTAGTTAAATTCATAAGTAATAAAATTATGGAGTCTACATGTGAAATCGATCGAGTCTACTCGATTTCATCCGATTCTATCGAGTTTACTTTGAACCTACCCGAGTCTACTATCTAATCCAATTTTGAGTCGAATTCACTCGATTTTACACGCTAGAGTCTTAAATTCGTAAGATTCTAGAGTTAGAATCACGATTTTGAAAATCTTGACTGGTAACTAAAATAGTAGAGTTTACCTTTTTTTGTTATGATTCATAAAAGAATGATGAACCTTAGGATCAACTCAGACCTCTCCATTATTGATCAGGTGCCACTGTTCCACAACTTGGATGATCTTATCCTAGACAACATTTGTGATAGAGTAAAGCACTTGGTGTTCTCCAAGGATGAAAAGGTAAGCAACTATCATGTAAAGCATGAGCAGAAATCAAACAGAATTCTCTGCACCTGCAATCCAACTGAGATCCTTGGAACTGCACCAGGTGATCAGAGAAGGAGACCCCGTCCAACGCATGATATTTATAGTCCGGGGGCATCTGCAGAGCAGCCAATGCCTGAGCAAGGGCATGATCGCCACATGCATGCTCGGCCCTGGAAGCTTTCTAGGGGATGAGCTCCTCTCATGGTGCATTCGCCGCCCATTTGTCGACCGTCTGCCAGCTTCGTCGGCCACCTTCGCGTGCGTCGAACCGACAGAGGCCTTCGGCTTAGACGCGCACGATCTACATTACATCACCGAACACTTCAGGTACAAGTTTGCAAATGACAGGCTCAAGAGGACAGCGAGGTACTACTCATCAAATTGGAGGACATGGGCTGCTGTGAACATACAGCTCGCCTGGCGCCGGCACAAGGGCAGGACGGCTAGAGGCGCCGAGGCAAGGCAGCTGGAGATCACCAACAAGGAACGCCGGCTTCGGTTGTATGCAGCAATGTTCATGTCAATTAGGCCTCATGATCATCTCGAGTGATCAAAAAGGTTATGATTTTTTTTGGAATCATTCAACTTTTCTTTGGTGTGCCAGCTTGTTTAGCCTGCAGCTGAAATAATTCAGAAATGAACTAGAGTGCCTCTGAGAGAGATTCCAGAAGTGTTCGAAACCACTAGTTGTAAGGTATTTTGCCAATGAAATAAAGAGTGAAGTAATGGCATTTAGATATGCTCGTGCAGCGGTGCAGTAACTTTTTTTTTTTGGAAGTTTGCTTGGCTCCTGCATTAGGCAACTTAGAATATGTACAATAAATGCCTCAACTTTGAGGAATTTTTTGACAAAGAAGAGAATATCTTTGTTTAGCAGAGTATTTTACAAAGATCTCCATTTAAATTTTTATCTTGTTTCTGGAAAATATTTTTTTCTTTTTGTGCATGCTGGAACTGATTTTTTCCACCACTGCTGTTGCCATGCATATTGCTTTCAATGGACGAAGCTGGTCAGGCTTGAAACTTGAAAGCTATGAACAAAATGATCAGTAGTATTCAAGTCCTTGAGCTTTCAGAGTTTTACATTAAAGAGGGTATTGTTGTAGAACAGAAAAATTCATGCATTTTATGTCAAGGTTTGTCTATTTGACCTTTATTCAATTGCTTTCTTTCATCACCTTCACTGTACGAGTAATTTTCGTGTATAGTCCCTCAACTTTGCTTATATTTCATTTTGGCCCCCAAATTTTAGTTTGTAACAAATTGATCTCTTAACTTACAACTTGCTCGTCGAAAGTCCCTTCACCTACGATAGCAGGTTTTTTCGATTTTCACTCCACGTGGTAAAGTCACGTAAGTAAAAAATAAAAAATAAAAATATTGACGTAAAATTTAAATATTTTTTAAATAGTCCCTTAACTTTACTCGGTTCTCATTTTGATCTCCTAACTTTAAATTGTAACTAAATAGTCTCCTGATTTTAGTTTGTAACTAAATGGTCCCTCAACTTTATAATACATTCACCGAAGGTCCCTTTTTATCAAATTTGGTTTATTATTCCTTTGTCCACGTGAGAATGCGAACATTAATATTTCTTGTGTGTATGTTGTTGTATGTATATGTGAGAATAACATGAACATATAAAAAAATTTAGTTTTAATCTCATACAAAAGCAAATGATTTTTATAAATTTCATCAAAAAAGAAAGGTCAGCAATCATTAGAGTTTGGGAGGAAGATGCACGTACTGATGAAATTTGATGACGGTCGATATTCATTTTTTGAATAAAAATTATAAAAATCACTCTTGTAGGAGATAAAGTAATAATATTTATCGTGTTGACGTATTCTCACGAATACATATAATAGTGTAGATGTAAGAAATATTAATTTTCATATTCTCACATGGACAAAAAATTGATAAATAATTATTTCTATATCTTCCTTACATTAGAATTAATTTTCTGAACCACTTTTTATCTTCTTTACTAATTTTATAATGATTTATCAATTTTGTGTCCATGTGAGAGTATGAAAACTAATATTTCTTACATCTACACTATTATATGTATTCATGGGGATACGTCAACACGATAAATATTATTACTTTTCATCTCCTATGAGAGTGGTTTTTATAATTTTTGTTTAAAAAATGGATATCGATCGCCATCAAATTTTACCAGTACGTGCATCTTCCTCCCAAACTCTTATGGCTGCTGACCTTCTTTTTTTGATGAAATTTATAAAAATCATTTATTTTTGCATGAGATGAAAACTAAAATATTCTATATGTTCATGTTATTCTCACATATACATACACATAAGAAATATTAGTGTTCGTATTCTCACGTGGACAAAAAAATGATAAACAACATTTGATAAAAATGGACCTTCGGTGAACGTATTATAAAGTTGAGGATCATTTAGTTACAAACTAAAATTAGGGGACCGTTTGGTTACAATTTAAAGTTAGGGGATCAAAATGGGAACAGAGTAAAGTTAAGGGACTATTCAAAAAATATTTAAATTCCACGTTAATTTTTTTATTTTTTATTTTTTACTTACGTGGTTTTACCACGTGGAGTGAAAACCGAAAAAACCTGCTATCGTAGGTGAAGGAACTTTCGACGAGCAAGTTGTAAGTTAAGGGACCAATTTTTTACAAATTAAAATTTGAAGATCAAAATGAAATATGAGCAAAGTTAAGAGATTATACACGAAAATTACTCTCACTGTATTCTCATAAACTTTGTCCCAAAACAATAAAGGAGAAAGAATGGTGGTCCTCATTTCACCATATTCATGTCCATTCCCATTTGATGTTATATGCAAAAGACCAAATAAAATGGAGAAGACATTTTTGGAGCCTTCTTTGTTCATGTTTACCCTCCCAATATTATCCATCAATCTACATTACTTAACAAAAAAATATTTATTCAGTTATTAATAATATGCATTATATCGTATTTACTATATCAATATATTATCATTATTATTTATAAGAAAAGTTATTAGATAATATACTTTTTTTAAACAAAATGTTATTTACAAATATTGTCATATTTAATAATTTATATTATTAGACCAGAACTCATAAACTTGTAACATAAATTCCTAAAATAATGTATTAGATAAATATATTTACAAATAAATAAAATCCTTCAAAATAAAATGACAATAACACAACGCTTATAATTTTTGTTAATGATTTAAAATTGATAATTAGTGACATATATATTATTAATCATAATAGTATTATCATATTATTAATTAATATAAGTAAACTTTATTTAAATAACATATTGTAATTATTAATAGTATTGTATTTATATTTTAGTGTTTTTTTCAGCGCTATCAAGATCGGGCATAGAAATTCACACTTAAACTAATAGTATATTCAAATCAGATTGGAGTGATCGAATAGGATACAATCGATCCAAACCAAAGTGAACTGACTAGAATCAGAATGAACCAACAAAATCATTAAAAGTTGGACCGATTTATTTAACCAATTAAAATATTATACTTACCCTCACTATTTTGTCCTTATCTTTTAGTGTCACCATGTGAAATTATGTTGGTTTGTTCTCATGCTCTTAAGTCTTAACTATAAAAGCATGAATCAAACTATAAATAATTTGATTTTATTATATTATGTTTATATTTATGATTTTAATATAATATAATCCATGTTATTAGATATTATGAGAATATCAAATTCTAACCATAATCATGAAAATAAAAATTTTAAATTTTATACTAAAAACACCAAATTGAATCTAGCTATAAGTATCTTAATTTTAAACATATTTTATAATCATAATATGATTAACAAATATTAATATATGTTAGTAAATAATTTGATTTAATATATTTTATTAAATTATATTATTATATTATTATTTGGTTCGATCGAATGATTCGATTGATCTGATCAAATCAAAGATTTTTGGAGACACTATCTTATCCGATCTTAAAATCTTAATTTTTTTATTAGTAATATTATATAATTAGTTTTAATATTTTTTATGAAAGACACAAAAATGAAAAGTTAATGTAAATAAGATTATTGTTATGAACTTTTCCCTCCTAAGCAAATTGGATTATAACTTTATAAATAATATGAATTGCTAAACATTTTAATTTATCTAAATAATGTAATGTAATAGGTCATACCTCTACGCTCTCGTCAGATCGAGAAAAGTAACATGGTAGATTTAAAAACTTTTAATTCAAGCTAAAAAGATTAAACTCGTGTTTTACCAATGACAAAGTAAAACAAAATGTATATAAAAACGTGAATATTATAATTGCAAAAGATTAATGAGTGTAATCCTCAGTAGTTACAATATGAATAATCAATAGTGAATAACGATTAACTAGCAGCATATTAATTATTGAAATCAATGAAAATGTTTACAAAATGCAATGTTTGAATGATGATCATGAGATGACTAAAAAAAGAGAAAAAAATTTAAATAGTTTGAATTATTATATTTATATGAAATTTAATTACTAAGTGTTAACTCTTAATATTAATAAATATAGTAAATATAAGCAATCAAACAAATAATTTTTAAATTAATAAAATAATCAATGAAAAAATAATTTATAAATTAATAAAATAATCAATTGACATTTTGTATAAATTTTAACTAATAATGAAATATTTTAAAATAAATTTCAACATCTAATAATTAATTATAAATAATTTCAGCATTTCAAAATACTAAGTGTCAATCAATTATTGTTAATTATAATAATTATATTTATCAAATAATTTAAGTAATATGCTGACTAGTTAACATATCATATGCCATACACTAGTAAACTATACTAAACAATGCCTAAATTGTACACAATTAATTTATAATTTGCTACGCAAATATCAGATAGATTTGAACATATAGGCTCATAATTACTACATATAGAATTCAAAAAAAATGTTACTTAAACACATGAAAACAAAAAAAAATCGAGGGTGTAGGTTAAAATTTATAATAATAATAATAATAATAATAATAATAATAATAATAATAATAATAATAATAATAATAATAATAATAATAATAATAATAATAATAATAATAATAATAATAATAATAATAATAATAATAATAATAATAATTTACATGGGCTCAGAATTTACTGGATTCGTTTCTGTGGTCAGTGGTAGAAAGAGGGATGAAGGGTTTCCGCGAGCTCTTCGTCTCTCTTCTTCCTCTTCGATCGGTCTCTCGCTCTGCAGATCCGTTGCTTCTCTGTTTTTAATCGGTAAATTCCAAACTCTGGATCGACTTTTCTTTCCTTACTCTTCCCGCACGAGAATACAAGAAAAAACTAATCTTTTTTATTTAAAGTTGGGGTCTTTCGCAGCATTTTTATATTTTGATTCTGTATTCCATTTAAAAGTAGGATCTTTTTCGTTTTACCTTGTGTGTCTTCTCACATTTCTTTTGAAATTTTCACGTTTCTGTCGAATTTATATCTGGATTCTCGCTTAATTTGCCCTGCAATCATTTAATTTGGAAGTGCTTTTTGTGTGTGAGTTCGTTTTGCATACCGAATTTTGGGGGCAAATGTTGTATTTCCGTTGTCGTTGATAGTAGGAGTTCATAATGATTAGTCCTGACGGGAAAAAAATTCTTAGATCTGTAAGTTCTCTATATGGATGATGTGTACAGCCATTACCAAGATCATTCTTTGTGATCGAATACAGTGAGATGATTGCCTGATAAATTGAATTAGAAGTTCACGTATCCGTCCTCGGAAACTGATTGTGCATAAGTAATATTCTGTTCATGGTACCATTTGTTGCTGGCATGGTGGTCTGAGGGTGTTAGTAAACTGATTGACTTTTCAAATTTTCAGGTGCATTGTTTGAAAATAGACTGGTAATTCAATCTCATAGCGGTATACACACTAACATCTCCGGACTTTAGCTCCATGTAATAGAAATGTAGTCCTGCATTCAAAGGCAACTTTGTATTCCTGTCTGATAACAGTTTTTATTTTGTTATTCCACCTTCATGCTTTCTGTTCATGAGTCAATCTGATTTGCATGTCATATCATATGTGGTCGATCTGTTATCTCTTTGCATTACATCCCATTTTGATTTTCGATGTTTTGGTCGAATTAAGTTTTTTCTTCGCGGCATGACTTGTATTCTTTGTGCTTACATTTCTTATTTTAATCCATCTTGTAACTACCTTACAAATTGTCTATGTCATGTCTTTGACTTGTAGGAACTTAACGAAAGACTTAAATGATCTATTTATTGGCTATTATTATCTTAGTTGCATTTTGACTTTTGGAATCTGGATTGATCTCTGAAACTGAAGTTACTATCTGATTCAACCTTGTTTAACCTTCTCTATGTAGGAAATCATGTTCTTCTCTGCCTTCTAGGTTAACAACTATTCAATTTGCAATGTGGAGTTTTGCATCAAGAGCATTTGCTGGAAAGTTGAACTCAAATAATTCGTTTACGAGGTCGAACACCTCTGATCCTGATTGCTCTGATGATGAAGTTTCTTCATGCACCAGCAAAGAAGAAGGCCTGGAATGCCCTATATGCTGGGAATTCTTCAACATTGTTGAGAATGTCCCTTATGTGTTATGGTGTGGGCACACATTGTGCAAGAACTGTGTCCTGGGACTTCAATGGGCTGTAGTTAAACTTCCAACAGTACAGGTCCAGCTGCCACTCTTTGTTTCATGCCCCTGGTGCAATTTTTTGTCTTTCAGGTTGGTTTACAAAGGAAATCTCAAATTTCCAAGTAAGAATTACTTTATCCTCTGGATGGTTGAGAGCATAAACAGCGATAGACCAAAACGTCTTAACTCAGCTTGCGGGGAACACCGACTGACATATCCAGCTGTTAATGCTGGTGTATCTGGAAGCCATGGTCTCAATCACCCGCGCACAAGAAGAGCTCATTCCGGACACTCGGTTTCCAGTCGACCCTATGCAGGACCCCTTGGTATAAACTCAGAGAGGATTCATGATTCCTTGCGCAAGTCTATGGCTCTCTTTATGCAATTGACTGCCAAGTTTCCACTTGTGATAATCTTCCTCCTTGTGATCCTCTATGTTGTTCCTACCTGTGCTGCTATCTTAGCCTTGTATATCTTAATAACCGTCCTATTCGCCTTACCATCCGTTCTACTACTATATTTTGCCTACCCCAGCTTGGATTGGCTTATCAGGGAAATCTTTACTTGATGTTTTGATTTCGACAGTACAAGTGACTTGACTATCTGTTTCTGAATATTGGGAGTGCATAATTGTTGTAACATTTGGCTAAAAATATTCTTTGCTTTGTACATGTGCATACAGGCTGCAATAGTCTTGTAGTTCTTGACATTATGGAGAATGTAGGAGGTAATTTGTATGTGTTCTTGACATATACATTGACATGATATGAATCTTATGTGCTGATTTGCTTGATATAAGCGAATCTGACGGATTTTAATACTTTTCTGTTGCAACTTAGTTTGCATTTTTGAAGGAACATATTATAGTTTGTCACCAAAAGATTACTAAGAACGTTGTAGATAAGTTAGAGCTTAGAATTTAAGATCATGATGTCTGTAAACGTTACTCTGATAATACTCGAGATCTATTTTCCTTCAATATCTTCCGATCTTCCGTCTTCGTCAAATGAATTTGACTAAAATCTTGTCAATGAGCCCATCGTATACAACACTATATCTGTAACGTTGCTCTCGATTCTTTTCAAGATATTGTTCGCTTTGGTCTCATATGACCCGCACGAATTTAAAACGTGTTTTGAATGATAAAGGAGGATACTACATAAAAACTCATGATCACCTTCGTGTTTTGTCCATGTGGAATTAACTTTCATTCTCATCATCATTTTAGGGTCTTACAATATCTTACTACTTATATATTATTTAAAAATACTAAATGTTTTTTTTTTACTTTTTAGTTTATTGAACTAAATTATGTAACACCCAGAAATTTTCAAAAATCCCAACACTCAAATTCAAATTCGAATCCTCTCAAATTTTATCTCATCCAAATATATTCTCATAACTAGGAAATAAAAATCAGAATTCTAGTTATTTCCTAATTAATTTAAATATGAAATATTTAAATGATTGTCCAATAACCTGGACTCTTGGATTATAAATACCACCTAGGAGTACTACAAATTTTATTTTCTGAAAATTGTGGTCGGCCCTAGGTAAGAGGATTCTTCCCCTCTCACCATGTTCATTCTTTCTCTTCTTTTTTCTCTCAACCTATGGATTTTATTCGGCCTAGGAGAAGAAGATCCTCGGTCTCAACAAGATAGATGCTGGAGAGGACGCTCCGAAAGACTAGAACGAATCCAGAAGAACCCG
>LTAE01004094.1:5388-25143 GCA_001647135.1 Pontederia paniculata | reverse complement strand
CCCCCCCCCCCCCTCTTGGTGCCATTCCAGATCCTACAGGTAGAGTTGAACAATATTTGAATATGACCCGTTTTGATGTGGAACACGGGCCGTTTTGTACTCTATAGTTGGCGTCATCCATATCTTCTTTTGTAGACACGACATGATTTCTCTGGAGACACAACCTGTTTTCCTTCCTATTTTTTGAATAATTTTTCTGATTTGATTTTTCTTCTCTAATTTGCCATAAATTGAGGAAATTGCCTTGAAAATTTATGACAAAATCTACGAAAACTATGTAAAATGATACATAAAATTATGCAAAAGTATACAAAATGACCTAAATAAGATGTGTGCATGATGTATATTTTTGCTCACATCAAACATCCCCAAACTTGAACAATTGCTTATCCTAATGTAAAAACTAAAGACAAAGCTCAAGAATCAAAAGAATCAGTCATGGCTTCCATCCCACAAATCAATACTCTCCTCCTACTATCCTTTTACATGATTATCGTTAGAGTATCTATTCTCAAACCAAGAAATCCCGACTTTGTAAAAGTTTTGAACTCAAACGTATTTCAACATTTCTAATCTAGCCCCATGAAATAAAAAAATACAGTTAATCATATAATAGCATTAATATTGAAAACATAAGTAATAATTGAGCTTAAGATATTTAAATATTAAAATTATAATTTTTCATAATATTTTTTTCATTTAAGTTCGATTTCGAACTCAGCTCTAATTTGAATACTCTAGTGTGTACCCATATTGCACAAGGTGATCCATGTAGCGGGCTTTCAATTGTCTGATCTTAAAATAGTTGGCCAGGTCACCAGTAATGAACCCCTACAGATCTAATTACCCGAACATACCAAGGTTTCACATAACACCTTTTTATCTTAGCAACTTTATGCAATTAAATTGTTCAAAATTTTTCAATTTTTTTTTATTTTTTTTTCAAATATACATAAGCTTAACGATTACGTACTTAATGCATTCAATAAAAATGCAACAATAATCATAACTAAATAAAAGACAAATAAAAGCAAGTTGGTAATGAACATGTAGTACTAAGTTCATAATTTATTCAGCAACTTTCTACTTTTCCAATACCCAATACTACAACGATAGTTGATAAAAAGGAGAACAATTGGATTTTATAGATTAGCAAGGTGTCTTAAAGTTAGTCCTATAAGGTGTCTTAAAGGACGATAAACTGCTCTAAAATTCCGAAATCCAATTTAGAGAAATCTCGTTAGTAATATTTCTCGATTAAAATCAGTGAAAAGACTCAATTAAACAATAATAATCCAAAAAATAAGATGTAAGTTCATAGAGATTTAATAATAATAATCCATGTGATAAACAGGGTTCAATAGAATTTTTCCCTAAACACGAAATAATTCAAGCCTAAAAAGTTAATAGAAAACAAACAAGATCATTTTCGAATGTTGTTGTCTTCTAGATCTTCAATCTGGCTCCTAGGCTTCTCCTCCAAAGATTAGCTTCTTAGCTCTTCAGAAATCTATAGAAATTACCAGGAGTTTTTCTAATAATTGTGTGATGATTTTCCTAGATGGAGAAAGGCTTCTTTATAGGTGGAGATATTGGAATGAAGCCTTGAATCAGACGGTTATGAAGAGTCTTAAATCAACACGACATGGTTACAACCTTCAAACAAGACAGATTGACGTGTATGTGAGAGAACATGGACCGTTTTATACTCCAACACGGGCCGTTTGAGAAGTTCTTAGAGTTTTAATCGAACATGACTTTGACACGACTGGTGCTTCTTCTTGATGTTGACACGTGGCGCACTTTGAGTTGGACACGTTGTGAACACATGTAGAGTTGAACAATATTTGAATATGGCCTATTTTGATGTGGATCACATGCCGTTTTGTACTATACGGTTGGCATCCTCCATATCCTTTTTTTGTAGACATGACATGTTTCCTCTGAAGACATGACTCGTTTTCCTTCCTATTTTTTGAATAATTTTTTATTTGATTTTTCTTATCTAATTCTCCATAAATTGAGGAAATTGTCCTGAAAATTTATCGCAAAAAATACTTAGGTAGAATTTTTCTCATAAATGAAAAGTCAATGAAAATTATACGAAATGATACATAAAATTATGCAAAACTATACAAAATGACCTAAATAAGATGCGTGCATAATGTATATTTTTGCTTGCATCATCAGGCTAGTAGGGTGCTAGAAGTTCATTTGTTAGCTCAAGTGCAGAGCTCACGAAACCCCCTAGCTGCATGCGAACTTTACTCGCACGTGTAGAGCTTGCAAGTAGAGTGTAGGGCTCGCGGGTCACTTTCACATGAACTCTGCTCAACGTTCATGCCAATAGGTAGCCGAGCATATAGGGAGTTGGCATGCACCCGCGCAAAAGAAGGAAGAGAGGGGGAGGAGAGAGAGATAAAGAGATGACACATTAGAGAAGGAAAGGAGGAGAGTAAGGAACATGAGAACCCCGAGATGGAGACCATGCCAAGGAATCTTGATGGAGGAAGAGGAGAGAGCGAAAACACTAGAGGAGTCAAGGGGGTATATGAGAGGAATTATGAGTAAAAGTTCATTGCATTACTCATAGCAAACTAGATATCCATCATCTAACAATTACAAAAAAATATTGCCTAGAATCTCAAAAGCAACAATTTTGATAACTAAAATTAACAATAAAAAATAAAGATTTGTTTTCCAAAACTAAATTTGAAAACAAATACAGAGCACACATGCAAATTGATTGAAGAACTTTCGTTTGGATATAGAGATAAAAAGAAGTGGTGTGCTTTCATTCAAGGATTGAATGTGATTTGAGGATTTTATGGAAAAAGAATTATTGGTTAAAAATCATGTGGCGTCGAAAGAGTAACATGCATATGCTAATGGAGCGAGACTTTTGTTTCGTCTCTTGTCCAATGTGTGGGAGGAAGAAAGAAGATTTTTTTTTTCTCTAAAACTAGCTTTTCGGATATTTTTTCGTTTGGGGAAAGATAAGTCTTGAAACATAAGATGTGGTTGGTGATGGAATATAATATTCCTTAGAATGTTAGCATTCCATGGAATGTGATTCTACATAATCATATTTCTAGAAATCTAATATTATTACGTTTGGTTCGAGGTCGAAATCTATTCATAATAAATTAGATATGAAAAATCAATAGAAAAATGATAAAGTTTTTGTTATCTTTCATTTCTCATATTGAATATTTATAAAAATATGTACATAGTCGAACATAAAATATGACAACTAAATCAAATCTAAACTAGATATATACAAGATCAAATCAAGATTGTACTAGTTGATCTTTTGATCTTTTTGCTATATCCTGATGCTAAAATTTGAATTAAATAGATTTTGAAATCTAATACCACCCCTCAAGTTGGAGCATTCAGATTATAAATGCCCAACTAGCCACACAAAAGTTGAAAGCGATCCCTACCAAGTGTTTTTGTGAATAGATCAACTAGTTGCAAATAAGGTAGGTAGACAAAAATCTCCTTTGAGCGGATGTGATGACGAATGAAACGACAATCAATCTCAATGTGTTTTGTCCTTTCCTGAAACACTTGATTAGCGATAATATGTAAAGCTGATTGATTAAGATTAAAGAGATGCATAGGCTGTGAAAGAGAGATCTAAAGCCTTAAGCCATGCTAGTTCACAAGTAGTAGCAGTCATGGCACGATACTTAGCTTCAGCAGAGAAATGTGATACAGTTTGTTGTTTCTTCGACTTCCAAGAAATTGGACTACTGTTGAGGGTAATAAATTAACCACTAGTAGACTGAGACAACTAGCACAATCAGAATCACTAAAATCAATTAAGTCAAGTGATGTAGGGTGCAAAAAATACCAACACCTGGAGTGGATTTAAGATACTGAAGAACACGAACCACTACATCCCAATTTCGGAGTTTTGGCTTATGCATAAATTGAGATAGAATATGAACCAAATAACATAGTTCTGGCCCTACGATTATCAAATAAATTAGATGACCAACAAGGTGCCTAAATGACTTTGATCTTTAAGCAAATCCTTGGCATTGAGTGCCAACTTGTGTCGTTGCTCCATTGGAAAGTGGAATAATTTTGAGCTAGACATCTTGCATTAAGAAAGAATATCCAAAATATATTTACGTTGGGAAAGAAAAATGTTAGAGTCGATGCGAACCTCAATGCTCAAAAATAGAGTACAAGTCCCAAATCCTTTAGACGAAAGCATGAATGTAAATAATGCTTAAATATATTGCAATAAGCATTATTATTGTCGACCAACAATAAGTCATCGACGTATATCGAGAAGATATATTGAACCCAATGTCAACAACATATGCCTGATGTAGTTGGGCTGCAAAAGATGAGGTAAGTGAGGTGATGATGGTGTGCAAAAGAAAATGAACCAACATATCCAAAATTCATCAGAAATATGGATTCCACCAATGGTGTCAATTAGTAAGTTATCTCATTCAATTGATGAAAAAAAGAATATTATAGAGTACCCTATAGGATCCACCAATTTTTTTTTTGAATGCAATGAAGACATCATGAATTCACATGATAGAAGAATACAAAGTTAAGTTGAGAAAAAACATAAAATATCTAATTTTATTGATACCAATAACTATCAAAAGAAAATACTTAGTTGATCATGATTTTTGTTTCATCTTTCTTTTTCTTTTGGTTTGTTTCGAGAAAGATACCGTCTAATTCTTTTTTTATTGATTCTTTTTCGATCGAAATGTATGGATCCATGTGTCTATATAGATTATGTTCATGGATTAACGAAAATGTGTAAAAGTTGTATTTCCCTCTGTCATTCTATGAGTCTCTTCTTTTTTGCGTATGGTATCGCCACTGCGTTTGGCAACATCCACTAATACGGAACTTAATTTGAAAGCCATATTTTGACCAGGATGTTTTCGAGATGCCAACGATTGACAAGTTTTTTTCTTTGTGTAGATCTTATTTCAATAGGAACTTGATGAGTCGATCCGCCTACATATCTTGTTTTACTGCTATATCGGGAGTTACTCCACGTAGTGCTTGACGTAAAATAGATTAGTGGATTTATTTCTATCTTCTGTTTAATATTTTCCATGGCTCGATAGATAATTAATAAAACAATGCTTTTTTTCGTGTTTCAAAATACGATTAATCAACATGTTAACTAATCGATTATGATAAATTGGATCAGATTTTGTTTTTTTTTCTTCTGGAGTACGTGATATGGGCGTGAAAGAGGTTCAAGAATCAGTTTTCTTTTTATAAGGGCTAAAAATGAATCACTTATTTTGCCTTTTTGACCTTATATTGTAGGGTGGATCTCGAAAGATATGAAAGATCTCCCTCCAAGCCGTACTTACGAATTTAATCAAATACGACTTTCCAGAGAATTCTATATGTATCTATGAGATCGAGTATGAAATTGTGTTTACTCACTTTAAAATTGAGTATCGGTTTCCCTCCTTTTCCTGCTAGGATTGGAAATCATGTATTTTGAATATTCATACGATCGACTTCTTAGGTTTTTGGAATAGTATAAAAGGAAGTGCTTCAAATCATTGCTATTTAACTCGAGCCTGTTCTAAAAAGTTGAGACATTTTGAATTGTTTGTTGATACGGAAAAAGTAATGGAAAACCTATGAAATAATTTTAATATTGGACCTTGGACATATAATAGTTCTGAATCGAATCTCTTTAGAAAGAAGATCTTTTTCTTTGTCTCATGGTAGCCTGCTCCAATCCCCTTACGAAACTTTCGTTATTGGGTTAGACATATACTTTACATGATTCTAGCAATTCACTTGGCATCACCAAATGATACAAGTCTTGAATATGAATCTACAATGCACTAGAATGCCCCTGTTGACGATCCTTTACTCCAACAATATGGTTCCTCGAACAATGTGATATCTCACACCGGGTAAATCCTTAACCCTTCCTCCTCTTACTAATACTACAGCATGTTCTTGTAAATTGTGTCCAATACTAGGTATATAAGCAATAAATTCAAATCCAAAGGTTAATTGTACTCTGGCAACTTTAGTAGGGCAGGGTTCTATTTTTTGGCTGTGATAGTGGAAAGTTGTCAGTTAAGTCACCCATATTTTCACTCTATAGAACCATACATGAGATTTTCATCTCATACGACTCCTCGTTCAATTCTTTCGAAATAATTAATTGGACCATTTTCTTCATTCGAGAATCACCTCCCTTATTCCACTCAGTCCCAAAGAGTAACTAAAACCAATTCTATCATGTTGTTGTGTTCCAATTGAACACTTTCCATTTATAATCAAAGGGGAAGATTATTACCAAACATATGCAGATCAAATCACGATCTCTAATTAGAATAAGAACAAGAAATATTTCTCGATCAATCCCCTTGCCCTCAATCTTCGAGAATCATAAAGATCCTTTTCGAGTTTGAATTTGTTCATTTCGAATATGGGTTCTTCTATCTTCTACTTATTTTTTTTGTTCTATTCTTTTTTTTTATTTCGTTATTTCATTTTGATTTTCTTTCCCTATCTTTTATTTTTATACCCTTCCATCGTTCCTTAAGTTCCCATAGGTTTGTTGATCCTGTGTAGAATCTGACCCATTTTTTCATCGAGCGAAGGGTACGAAATAAATCAGATTGATTTTTCGACAAAAAAACGTACTATGTGAAATCTTTGGTTTTTTCCCTCTTCCTCTATCCCTATCCCATAAGTACAGTGTTTGAATCAATAGAGAACCTTTTCTTCTATATAAATCAATATTATTACATTCCAATTCCTTCCCGATACCTCTCAAGGAAAAACTAAATTGGATCCATTTACGGGTTGGTGTGAGCTTATCCATGCAGTTATGCACTCTTTAAATAGGAATTCATTTTCTAATAGATCCTATCTTTCGTGCTTTAGTGAGTCATCTGAGATCCTTTTAATGACCTATGTTGCGTTGAAGTGATATCTATATGATCCGATCGATTGCACAAGGCCCGCGGTTGGTAGCAACGGAACCGAGAAAAGTATACATAAAACATAGTTCTTTTCTAATATATTAGTATTAGTTAGTGATCCTAGTTTAGTGAGTCATTTCTTTCGTGATGAACTATTGGCACAAGTTCTACATTTTTGTCTCTGTGGACCCAAGAGAAAGGGGACTCAGCGGGAAAAGGTTGTACTATGAGAGAAGCAAGGAGGTCAACCTACTTCAAATATACAACATGGATTCTGGTAATGCAATGGAGTTGGTCCCTCATGTCGATCCGAATGAATAAGTGAATAAGTCTTTCTGTAGAAGTAAATCTTTGTCTGCTAGGCAAGAGGATATCAAGTTATAAATTTTATTTCGGTAGGACATGTGTTTCTATTACTATTAAATTGATAAATTATAATGAAGTAGTTAATGGTGGGGTTACCATTATCCTTTTTCTTGTATGTGTTCCTAAGAAAGAGAATTTGTCCATTTTATTTTTTGATGTCTCAAAAATGGGTGTGGAAAACGAACTCTTGATTGTAAATTGAAAAGAAATGTAGCTCCAATTCCTTTGGGTAAGATCTTTGGCGCAAAAAGAAGGGGTGATCTATATCATCTTCTGCTTCTCCTTTAATACTGAGTCGAGTTCTTCTCTTACCGGTATCGAATAGAACATGCTGAACAAAATCTTCTTCATGTAAAATTTGCTCATAACTAGAATTTGATTAAAACTAGGGAAACGAAAGAGATTTTTCCACTTATCTCTCTTAAACATTAAACTTTAATGATAATCACTTACCTGCCCTAAAATTTTCAAATATTTCCACTTCATCCTAATATGCTAAAAAGGTTAACTTTTCCATTATCTCACTTTTCTAATATTTATCAAATAAAACTTTTACCCATTAATAAAAATATAGAAAAATAGAAAAAAAATAATGTTGAGCATCAACGAAGTATGATTTTGTTGAACTTGGCACTCGGGACTGACCTTATTTGTTTTCCATTGTTTTCTTTTTCTTCTGCAATTTATTTTTTGATGGTAAAAAGGTAATTTAATAAATGTATAAAATGAAGATAATAGAAAAGTTTGCATTGTTTATCATTTTACAATGAAGTGGAAATATTTGAAAAGTCCAAGGGAGGCTAGTAGCAATTATTAAAGTTTAGGTGCTACTTCAAGATAAATCGACAGTTTAAGGGAGGAAGGCGAAAAAAAGTCAAACTAAAATGTAAAGGAAAATAAAATAGCTAATAAACTTAATACTAAGATATTCCAAACTAATTTGGATTCCTATTGGATTTTACTATTATGGGTGCACATAACTTCAAGTCTTGTTTAAGAAATGAAAAATCTTTAAATTTAATTGGCTCATAGATATTGTATGTAACGACTTAGATGAACTTAATTTTGGAATTTATACAGTTACTTCTTTAAGGATGGGCATTTCAATCTTTCCTCCAAACTTTCACTAGAAAAAATATAAAAGGGAGTGACTATAAGACAAAAAAAATTAACTCATAGAAAGATAACTAAAATATTCAAAATTTTATGTTTATGATGAGAAAAATATGACACATGCTACAAATTATCAAAATAAAATACCTTCAAATAATAATTATAAAATTAAATATATATTTTTTATTATATTGAAAAAGAGATAGATTAAGAAAAGTCAAGTGTCATTCTTATGTGATAAAAGTAAACAAATTTGAAAATATTACTTAATATGAAAATGTGCTAATTGTAACTAATCAAATCAATGTCTTTCCTTTATTAAATCCCCTTTTCCTCTTCTAAAATTGAAACATACAAAATAAGAAAAGTATCGATAAAATGCAAGAATATCAAATTAATTAGAAGATGATATTGAAAGTTGTTAAAATGATAATTAATTAATGTATTTAATTAGTCATCAAATGTCAAATATATCTATAATACCCTTGTATCTCCCATAAATTGGAAATTAACAATTAGGTTGTAACAACTGAAAAAAATGAATAAAAAAATGTAAGTTTAAACCTCACATAGAAAGTTTCCAATTATAAAAAAGAAAATCACGTCATTAATGTGGAATCATGGCCAAAATACCTAATAGATTGTTATAAAATAGATTTCATTTAAATAATCATCCAAATTATTATTTTCTATTATTCCTCCTCTCCAATTTTTCCTACCTGTAAGTGGCCATTCCTCTCCCTCTCTCGCTTAGTCGACTCTAATCTATGTTACTTCTTCTCATATTGGCACCTAAGGAGAAGAGGTTATTAACCCAATACGAAGAAAGAATGATGCCAAGAGAGGAGTAAGAAAGGAACAAGGAGGTCAATTAACATAAACTCGTTAAAAAGATGGGCGAAACTAGGGGTGTTCATGGGTCGGGTTTGACTCGACCCGATCCCAAATCTCATCCAAGCCCGATTGATTTTATTCGGATTGGATTTGATCGTGTTGATTACAAATTAGTCATCGAATCCAATTCAACCTAATCTCTAATGGGTTGGATTGGATCTCTGTTGAATTATGTTATTGATTTGACACCAAATCATTTAATCAATCATATGGGAAGCAATGTGATTGGATTATAAAGACCTATAAAATAGAAATGATCAAACTATTTTATGAAATTTTGGCCAGTGATAGAAGTATATGTGAAATCTCGTATAAAATTTCAAGTTTCTATTATAAATCTATTAACAAGAAAATGATTATGACCAATGTAGGATTTTTTTAGAACTAACAGCAAGAGTAGAAAATCAAGGGATTTTATATGTTCAAAGCTATTATTGTATGATTTTAGGGAAAATTAGAATCACATGGATCATAGCCTTGTACTTTAAGATATAAAACTGCAATAAATGTGTGTCAAATATATTTAGTGCTGAAAAGTTATGCAATGGCGTTTATACTGTGATTATAATATTTTATGAATGTTTTGTATATACATTCATATTGATTTACATGCTATTATGATACATAAATATGTCATTGAGTTCATGATTTATGCTTTGTTATCATGAGTAGTTGATCTGATTGATCCTATTGCCACACATTCGGATGATCCATATTATAGTCTAAATGATTGCTTGTGAATTCGAGTAACCAACATATGCATCAGATGCCCGATTCGAATGTCTGAATTATGTGATAGATTTGACACCAAATCATTTAATCAATCATATAGTAGCCTAGAAGCTCAATAGTTCACACAATATGTCAAAGAGCATTGTTTATCAATTTTAAATCCATGCTCCACCCATTGTCCAATAAATTATGAACCATTGATGATTATACAATCATATCATTGAGTTGGGGTACTCCTGCACTTCCCCATGATCATTGTTGTAAATCAAAGATGAAAATGAAATAAGATAAAGATAAAAGCTAGGGTGCACATTATATTGATTGTGTACGGAGTTGAAAGATACTTCATCCCATGAGTTGAAAGATACTCCTTTTCCCCAAAGAGAGTGAATTTTCCAGGTGATGTACAACCACTAGCCTATCATAAGAGTATATGTAACCTAATTGTAGCAAAGATGTTAATCAAAGTCATTGCAAACTAAGAATAAAGATTATGAAATTGAAGACAACTTCCATTGTCATAGAATTGAATAAAGCGTTGATACAAAGCATTGGACAAAGTAGTGATGTTAAATAATGTTGATTAATTAATCTTGTGATTCAAAGACATTGATAATCATGAATGATTTGGCCTTACACAATTGATAATGTTCAGTAGTGGTCTCCAATGTATTTGACATTGTTCAATATTGACTCATTATATCATATCTAAACCAAGGTCTATTAGATCATATTTCCAGACAATATCCATCGCACTTGAGTTAATTTAGAATGATACTAACTAAAGTAATGACTCGAGAGCGTCGAACATCAGATGACATTAAACATTGATCTCCATCGATGTGGAACGATGCATCGACATGAATCACCAATCTTTGTTGCTTTTATTACAAGACTATGGGCTATATTATGATATTACCATATGTTCTTGTAGAATATCAATTTTCCCTTATTGATCACTATTGTCTATTTTTATGATATGATTGCTTATTCTAATATGTAATTCATGTACTTGTTATTGTTTACCTCACAAGCTTTCCTAAAGCTTATGAGAGAGGACCTTTCCTGCATCTGATTCCTCTAGGTACATGAACCTATTAGGTGTGCTAATGGTGTGTGCAACAATGATGCTTTGATTGGCAACAAATTTGCACATGGCTTAATGACCTTCATAAATGTTTTATGTATATGCATTTTAGTTGTAATAAGAATGAAATATTATCATTCACATCATTTAGGCTTTCACATTTATTATAGTTATCTTTTATTTTATTTTACTTTTTTTTATTTTCGCTGATTTGTTATTGTATTTGACCGGTCATGGTCAATAATATAGTCAATATGTATATCATTGAGTGACATCCTCGAAGACGTATTTTGCCATGTGGAAAGGGTCGCTTTTGATGGCATTACGTTGGCACTATTTGAGACATACTTTCATATGCAATTAAATTAGAATTGATGCTAGAAAAACTTTACATATATTTTGCATGTAATTTAGAACATTTTTTTTAAAAAGTTTTGATCATTGCAAACATCAATTTGAAAGCTTGTTTCTTAAATTATTTTGGATAAATTTCTACCAAGTTTTTTTTTGTTTATCTTAAGACATGAATATTAAAGTTTCAGAGTAGGCTAAAAAGGATTAAATAATGAAGAGAAATCAGCATAGCAACAGTGTACATGGGCCACATCCAAATCAACAATAGTCATGTTCCATTAACATGGTAGGTTTTAAGAAATATGATCCCAATTGTTATGTGACCCATGTTTATTTGGATGCGACCCATGTTGCACTGTTGTTATGCTGATTTCTCCTCATGATTGATTCCATCTCCCTTTTTAAGTTTAATCTTCTTTTTGCTACTTTGAAAATTTAATTCTTATGTCTTGAGATAAATAAAGAAAACTTCGCAGAAACGAATCCAAGAGAGTTAAGAAATAAATTTTAAAATTGATGTTTGCAATAATCAAAACTTTAAAAAAGCGTCCTAAATAACATGCAAAAAATATATATAGTTTTGCTAGCATCAATTCTAATTTAATTGCATATGAAAGTATGTCTCAAATAGTGCCTATGTAACGGCCACATCCAAATCAACATGGGTCATGTTCCATTATTAGAATAGCAACAGTGCAACACGGGTCGCATCCAAATCAACATGGGTCAGGTTCCATTATCTGGTAGGTTTAATTAGAGTTATGTTTTAACATAATGTATAGATAACAATTGAGATCATATTGCTTAAAACTTGAAAATTTTCCTCGTGGGACTAAATATGTCTATGCTACTAAATGAAACCTTGTATAGTTATGAATTTATAGCTTGCTCAACCATTATTGATATTACAAAGAGAGTCATTCACTAATTGTTGACTCATGTTAGGCTATGTTGCACGGATGGAAACTCAGAGTCCTTGAACCTTAAGCAATTTGTATCCTAAAGTTTTTCAACAAGTAGTGTAACGAAAAAAAAAGTCAAATGGAAGAAAACAATGTAATGCCTACATATTTCTTGATGTAGTGGATGTGCGGAAGATGGGGGTAGATGTCAATTTGTCACAAAAGAAAATGAGCAAACAATTGTGAAATTCATTTAAAAATTTGGAATCCACCAACAATGTCAATTTGCAAGATATCACAATCAATTGTTAAAAAATGAACATTATAGGTTTCCTTATTTAAATTCATTTTGAATGTGAATCTATGTTGGTTGAATGTGTGATGTGAATGGACATGATAGACCTTTAAGTTTGTTTGATTCTATGCTTGACTCATATGGATTTATATGATATAGATGTTTTACGGGGTCACTCATTGTGAAATACTAAAAATATTATCATGCTATTCTAGGAACATAGACAAACAACCATTACAATAAGAAAATTGATCAACACCTTAATTTTTTAAACTACTAGGAAAATTGTGAAACCATTCATTTTCACTCTTCGGACTGTGGTTTCATTAATCTTGCAAATGGCAAGAACTTTTCACGAATATGGATATTCCATTGAATTTACTATTTTTTACCATATTTAATTTCACTTATTATACAATGACTAATAATTACTATTTATGATTAAACATTTTCATAATATCAAATTTTATTTTTTATTCGCTTTTATTTAAAAACAATATGGAATAAAAATATACCTACTTGCTGAAAATACAACATATATATATATATATACATATATATATATATATATATATATGTGTATATATATTATATATATATATATATTGAGAGAGAGAGAGAGAGAGAGATAATTGCACAAAAAAAACCCTCAACTTTTATGGTTGGTGAATATGTAGCTTTAAATTTTATTTGTTGAATAAAAAGTCATTAACTTTCATATTTTATTAAATCTAGCTTAAACTTTATTTATTGAATAAAAATACTAACTTTCAATATTTTCTCGTATCTAACCTCATAGTAATTATTGAAGATATTTATTAAGTCTAATGTGGTAAATTTATGTGAATAACAACATTACATATAAATATATAATTATTTATATAAAATTAAATATATGATCGAGTTCATTTTTTTCTTAAAATTAGCTCATCGCCAATTAAATCATTTATAATTTATATCAACTATCTCTATTTTATGTTATATATATTGAAATAACTAATTATTGTATTGATTAAAACTAATGAGTATTAATCGTTTATTAGAAAAATAAAGAATGGAATAGGCTTTAATTTGTTTTATTCCATTAAAGACCTAGAGTTGGTATTTAAACATAGTTCTAATGTGAATATTTATTTTTTTAAAAAAAATATTCTATCAAATATGTGGAATTGTCTATTCTTTCTAAAATGATTAAAATATTAATCTTCCGAATAATAATTCTTCAACTAAGAAATTCCCTTGATATTTTAGGTAATAAATAATATTCACCTATCCAGCAAACTTAATATTTCATACTTAATAATTTCCTTAAAAAGATATTATGACTAAATACAAGAAAATATTGAAAGTTGGTGTTTTTTGTTCAACAAACAAATTTTAGGTTAAATCTCATAAAAATATGAAAGTTTGTGACTTTTCATGCAACAAAAAAGTGTAAGCTATATTTGCAATAAACATGTGATATCCTCCATATAAAGAATATTATATACATTATAGCTCCATATTCCTTCCATATTTATTCTCCAATCAAACCACCCTCTATTCACTTAAACGATAAGGATTAAGATTTTGAATTCCCAAGAGATTTGAGAATTTCTGTGATATGAAATTTCCGAAATAAAATCTTCGAATGTAAAAAAGATAGATATCATGCATGATCTGAGATGCATCAAATGATATGACATGATATATCCCGAAAGTTGCCTGACTAGTCCCTTGGGTGAAACAAGAAAAAGTGGAGTCTATCTTAGTGAGAATATGGAAATTATTATATATGATTAATAGTTATGCATGATAGTGAAAACCTCTTGTAATTTGCAAAACCATTTATGTGGAGGGTCTTGCAAGTGGATTCACCAATGAGGACTCAAATGGAATGGAAAACATCATCTATGTGCAAATATGAAATTTTTCCCTTGATATATGATGAACGAAAAATAACAATACTTTTGAGAACGGTTAATATGGTTTTTTGCATGCACAATATACTTAACATTGCATGGCGTTGTTCAAATTGTAAAAGAAATTCAAATTGATGTTTTCAATAAAGAAAGCTTATGAGAAAAGTTATTTATGTTCACAACGTCCCAAATTGGATATATTTTTTTCAGTAGGTGATGATCAAGGTGACATGCTCGCCTGATGCAAATTTATGCCTACCTGCTTGCTTCATTACTATGTATATAGGAAATGTTAAAGTTTGATTCATGAGTATGAGGGAGGTTCATTTACATCATCCTTTGATTCAATATAATTTTCTAATGAGATTGTTGATATACTGTTGAGTTTTATGGAGACATATTTTTTAGGATAAACCTAGGTATATTGTGAATTATATCCATTATATTTACATTACGATTGTTGTCTAATAAAGTTATAGAAACACCTCTTGTGACGATGTAACGCCTCTAGAAACACAGCCTACTATGTGGCAAAATACTCTCTCGGAGACGCTACGATATATATGTTATGCTCTGATACATAGTTGACTATATGACTAATCAACAAAAAAATGCGAAATAATATAAACTTAATCTAAAATGCAGAAGTCTTACATTATTCTATAGTTTCTCATATAATTCTATACATCTAAATAACAGGGACACCTAAACCAAGGACCATTAACCATGTGCAAATTGCATTCATCACTAGCATTAGTCCATCCAAGCCACCATCATCTATGTAGACCCTTGACCTTCACGATCTAATAAGAGGAAGCAATGCTCCCCTGAGCTATAACTCCCACCATGTAAGGCAATCCCATAGATATAAACATGATAACATTAAGCATGTAAATAAATCAATACTATAAGATTTAAAATAATAGTCAATAGAAATCAATGTACTATGTAATGTCATATGCCATCTTGTTAATATCAGTGCTCTGGTTACATGGCTTTTCTTTCAATACTTCAAATCAACGCATCAACTTCCTTTTTATGCAATGCTCTAGGTTACTATACAGTGCACTATTTTGCCTTGCAAACAATGCACTAGATCAATGTGGTACTATGCATCTTGTCAATGCTATGCTCTAAATGAATACTACACAATGCTCTCTAATTGACTTTCAATGCTCTCGATTAATGTTCTTAATTTTTGACTTATTCCATTAGTGACTTTGAGGTGACTTTGAAATGCGGACTCATGAGCTCTTAAGAGGTTTTGTAATAAAAGGTCAATGGTGGTGCACAGACCACAATAAGGACCCACAAGAGGAAGGATGCTCGAGAATCTTTTTTATTTTAAGGCAGGGATAAGGTCAGACAATAAAAACTAAGTAGCAGTTGTTCTATCAATCCCTAACAATGTGATGATATAACTTTGACTTCCATCTATACAATGCATGGTGATCTCATATTTCTTTTATTTATCTTGTTTAAACTTTTTTATCCCAATAATAATCCTTATAATCACTAGATGACATTCTAGAATTTTCAATGCAAGAAACATCTCACATCATCAATATCAGCCTGGCAAACAAGGGTCGTGTTAGATTTGCACACAGATTGTGTTATGCAGCATAACTTACTTCGGTATCTTAAGTCATGGTACGAGCCATGTTAGAATTTGACGTGGGTTGTGTTTCATCTATGCAATAATCAATTTAACATATTTCGGCATGGGAAGCAGGTCGTGTCAAGGTTTGATGTGGGTCGTGTTTCATCTATGAAATGATCAATTTAACATGCTTTGGCATGGAACGGGAGCCGTATTCCATCTTTCGAGTATCTAATTCTAATAACACGAAACACAATCCCTGTGTACGGGTGATGGACCATGTTCGGAATGAACGCAGACTATGTTTTGCAATCGGCGCATCTTAGAATTTCAATATTGTTGACGAGGGTTGTGTCCGAGGGGTCACAGTCCGTGTTACAACCTCTTATGCCTTGTTCGTGAAGATCGTGTTTGAGGTGGACGTGGTCCATGTCCAACCGCTCAAGCCATGCCATCTTCATTTTTTGGTTATTAAATGTAAGTTAACTATATAAAATTTTGCATGCTAATAATCTGAATTAAAATAATTTCTCAGGATCAATTAGAAGACTAAAAAATTATATTATTCTAATCTAGAAATCAATTCGAGCATGCATAATCTATCATGTACATACATGGTTCATCGATTTATTACTAGTGTTGTTCCTCCTCTTCATCTCCTAATCATTTTCTCCTTCGCTTGCATTGTGGCTGATTGTTGTTGCCCTCTCGTTGATATCATTTGAGATCGAGATAGAAAGTGGGAGAAAGAAAGAGAAAGGGACGAGAGGGAGAAGAGGGAGAGATTCCTTGACGGCGGTGGGAAGAAAAACAATAATCTTTAGGAAGAATTTGTGGCCTAAGAGCTTATATAGAGGAGTTTAGATCTTTAGATAAAGTTAAAATGAAATTAATTTCGAACTTTAAGTTAATTAAAATTAGGACTTTAATTTCTGAAAGTGCAACATGGGTCATGTCCTAGTTGGACACCGTCCATTTTTTTTTTCTTCGGGTACATCGGGTGTCACAGTAAATTGAAGAACTTCACATCATGACAATACATAAACAATGCATTCACAACTCAGTTTGGCACATTTCTTACTTCACATCATGACAATATATAAATAATGCATTCACAACTCAGTTTGGCACATTTCTTCCATGAGCTTTTCATAGCACGGTTTTTGCAATTTACAATGTATGAGAGACATCAGAAATATTTGAAAAAGTGACAATCTTTTTATTACCAAATACTGCAAATGCATATTAAAGAACAATAACATTTGGTGCAAAATCTAGCTTAACAATTCATAAGTTAAACAATTGTCATGAATGAAGCATAAGCGATTAGTCAAAAACTATCAAACTAGTTTCGCACACTATCAATAGGTAGTCATTTGGTGTCAAAACCTTGGAAGCTTTTCGTAAGTCGTAACCATGTCCCTGATGGTGCCATCTTCATTATTCAAATAACTTAAGTTTAGGAGAAGAACCAGTAGCTCTTTGCGTTATGTATGATGTTCCACAATCCTCCAATAGGTGCCAAGACTGTCAGTAGGACGCGAAGTATGATGCAGATCTGAAGATAATTAAGATAAGAGGGATTATTCCAAACTTAGGTGGGAGACCTCTCAAAAAGAAGTGGGCACTGGGCAGCATCTTCGTAGGAATAAAACTCACCCAGTTTGTAAGCCAGGATAAGCTGAACCTTTTAGGCTTGTAAATGGCCAGCCACATGATGCAAGGGAGCTGCATGGACAGGGATAAAGATAGATGTTACTTTCTGTGATGTTGCATGACCAGTATGGTTATAATTAACTACTAGACCAAAATGTGAGTTTGCCACTTACAAAATAGGTTGTAGGTGCAAACGCAAATCCTCCCAAGAATCCGAGCAACCCACCAAAGAAAGGAATGGCTATGGCAACAATCATTGTAAATGCTAAAGAGAAAGGATTCAAGTAAGATAAAAAAAACTATCTGAAAACTTAAAGATTAGACGTACGTGTTCTGTTTTGTTAGAACAAATGTTGAAAATTAATTACCAACATAAAGACTTCTTATGATCAAGCGAAGAGTTAACCCCGGTGTGAAATGTAGTCGCTTCACAAGCACTGTTTCTAACATGTCAAATACAGGCATTGCATAAATCTGCAAGAATTATTCAGAAATAATTATCTCTCTATTTTTTTCAAAACTGAGCTGCTTGGTTGCATCTTTATGACTTGGAAAATATCATGTTTACATATTTAATTAAAGCAGCAAGATATATCTCAATATTGTTTTTATTGTGAAAGACCCAAATTGACCACTTCCTTCCAAACATGCTTTTAGCATATAGAAGTGTATATCACAATTTGCCAGAAGGTTAACACATCGTTCTGAAATGATAATCGTTTCTAAATGCTCTAATGATGTAAAATTATCATGGATGAATGTGGTATATGTACCTGGTAGCTTCCAATGACATGGATCACCACAAACATGTTTGCAGAAGCAATCAGCCATCTCGGCTTCTCCAGCGTAATGAGAATGTTATCATCGACCAAATAACCGAAGATCCAATATCCGATCAGTGCGACGGGAAAGTAGCATATTGCAACTACGATGTAAGCAACAATGACACCTTTCCACATAGCTTTCTTTGATGGCTTTTCAGGAGTGGAAGGTATAGTAGCTTGTATCTCCAAGACCACATTGTGTCCCGCATATGCAAAAGCGACATCTCCAAGTGCAGAGAAGAAACTAAGGACTGATCCAGCTGACGAGGTGGAATCCCTGGAGCCATAGTCGACGTTTGGTTTCCTCCCTTTAGCTGCAGCTGCTGTCCAAGCGATGGTGGAGTAACTGTTCAAGGAAGAAAATATAAGAAAAACAGCAGGCATAATTAAATAGCTTCTAGCATAAAATTTCAGTAAAGATATCTAGTACAATGTGATGCAATTGTTATTTCAATATAGAAACTTACATTTTGTTTTTGTAGACAGAAAGAAAGAAAGAATCACAGTTGTTATGAATGAAACTGTCATTGGTAAATGGCAATGTCGATGATGGTATCAATTGGGATATTAATCTGATTAAGTTACCTTAAGGACATGATGGCTGCAGCCAAAGAGACACCTGAGATGGAATTCAAGTTTGGCAGTTGCGACAGAACAAAATGCACAGAAGCAAAGATGACAATGAAGTAACTTTGCTTTATGGGTTTGCAAGAGGGGCAGACGACATCGTGGAACTTCTTTAGGGCTTGCCCCCTGTGACCATGTACACGATGTTCACACCGACTTCGACGATGATCTGCTGGGGGACAACGATCCAGAGGCCAAGCTTCTCACCAAAGGCGTGTTGGCCGAGCTCATGATAGCGGTTGAACCGCTTGCCAGGCACCATTTCGTGCATTTCCACCATTTGCCAAAGGGTGTATAGTGTGATGATCCATGACAGGACTGTTGGAGTTGGTGAATACTTCAGTACCTCTTGTTTCTCACACCGGGTACGCCCACGTGAGCTTAGGGGAACTAGAGTATTACCCAACGACATCTAACCCCTACGCGCGGAAAGGGGGGTTCGGGGGGCACC
>LTAE01004093.1:0-34061 GCA_001647135.1 Pontederia paniculata | reverse complement strand
ATATATATGTATATATATTTATTTATTTATTTAAAGAGGAAAGATGCATCAAAGTCATGATGAGTTTCCAATCCTAGGTTTACTTTGTTTCATTCTTCTCACAAATTATTAAGTTAGAATCATATCAAGTTGTCCTCATCACAATACAGGTCGTATTCATGAATATGATCGCACCGAAATTATTTCAAGTGATTCAATACATTCGTCTCCATCAAAATGGTAGTACTAAAATATCGTCAGTTAGCTTCCATTGTAGACATCCACATTCAATACGACCATATTCATCAATGCAGTCGAGGTGAAATGCGATCGGGTTGACTAATACAGTCGAATTCCTCAGTACGGTCATATTGAAATCTTACAGGACAAACTTCATTGTAGGTTATATTATCTAGTACGGTCGTACCCATCAATATGATATGACCAAAATATTGTTGGATAGGCTTTATTTTGGATGCTCTCCTTCAATACGTTGTATTCTCGAATACAAATAAACCACATTAATGCCCTCACTTATCATTACAAATATGAATTAAGATCAACATATAACTTCTTTGAGGTTGAATATCAAAGAATATGTAAATGGTTCTTTTAATACACTTATGATTTCTTCTTCATTCGCCCGAAGTCATACATATATTTCTCAAATGTATTCAATATTACCAAAGTCATTGTGATTCTCACTCTAATGAACTCCAAGATCTTAATAAACTATAAAATAAAAGTAAAAAATTAGGGGTCTATTTGATTCAACAATTATTAAGGGGAAGAAAAATTAGGAAAAAAAAATGAAAGAGAATGAAGGTGAAAAAAATAATTTTATTTGGATAACATAATTAAAGGGACGGTAAGAGAATTATAGATTTCGTTGGACAAATATAATTATAGTGTATATGTTTATATATTTAACTTGACATGATTAAAGTTAGAAATATATTTGAAATAAAGTTTTTCCCTCCTTTTAAATCATAATTTGGGGTTGAAAGAGAAATGCGCTATTGGAGGCGAATTGAGATGAATGTATGAGACATTCTTGTCCATTCTCCTCATTAAAAATGTTATTAAACAAAGTTAAACTATTAACCTCTTTTTTCTTCTCTTTCTTTCACCCTTAATCAAATAGACCCTAGGGGTCGTCATGGTATATCTAATGTATTGTTGTTTCATTGTTAACATTCGTTGATAAGAACTTCTATCTAAAGTGAGTGATTCGTCATTCTCTAAAGAGGGCACTTATGACTAAATACTTCACTAATAACTAACATTATGTTGTATTATTTGCATGACGCACCATATAAAAAGTGAAAAACTCTTCCTAATATATAAGATATTGAAAAAGTCGCAAGCAACTTCCATAAATTAAAGCAATATTCCAAAGTGATGATGATAAATTATATTGAACTATCAAATCCCATTGCTTTATGAACTACATTGAGCCATCAAAACACATTAAACCATCGAATCATTTAGAGCTATTGAATTATATCAAGCTATATATTCTCATCGAGCTACATTTAGTTTGACATTGAATAAAGGTATTGATACTAATTGTTTGACACCAATTTGTTATTATAAAACTTATGGTGTTGTTTAGTCATATGGTATTATTATCATTGAGTGTCTTTATGACTTTTTATAAATAATTTATTGTTCTAACGTGAAATTCATTTCTATCTATTATCATATTGATCATACATTTGGGCTTCGTAGATCACAAAAGAATTGTCTCTCCTACATTTGATTCATATTGGTACATATTAGTGATGAATAGTTGATAGCGTGCAACGACGATGCTCAACCGACTACATGCACATGGAATTAGGGACCCTTTATATTAGATATTTATCCTTTAAGTATGAGTTGTTTTGTAAAAATGATGGTACTATCCCATTCGAAAATTAAGAGACTCATGTGTTTTCCTTTGAATCCTTAAACTTTGTTTTTTAATTACTTTGTATGGTCTCTTGATCTATAATCTTTTGCATCATAAATAACTGCTAGACCATTTCTCTTTTCATTGGTAATTTTTATACTATTCTTGTTGAGGTGTCATTTTATTTGACTAATAAAGTCATCATTTTAGTCAAGTCATTGTATAAGGTAACCCCTCCAACTGTAGTCTTTGTGACGAGGATCACTTTTGGTGGCGTTACACTTTTAGATTTTTTTTTATTTTTCTTAATGAGCACAACATGACAACTTTAGGCTATATGCCAATAACAAAATAACACTAAATTATTTCCTTTAAGCTCCGGTTAAGAAACTCATGATGAGAAATTGGGATCACGTGACCTCATATTCTACCTTGCAATTTGTGCCTAAGTAGGAATCGAATCACTTTTTGTTCTTTTTTTATTTTACAATTTGAACTTTTCTCTTTCTCTCTCTTCTCTTTTTTTTCTTTTTTTATTTCTCTAATCAACCTATAATTTAAATTTAGATTTTAATTTCTAATTTTAAATAATAAATTTTTTTTATGTAACTTAATAATACAATTGTAAAAAATAATTATCTCTAATTAATTTTTACCTTTTCAAAAGTATATGTTTTTTTTAAAAAAAATATTTTTATTATATTAAACGTGAGGCTAAAATAAATTTCATAAAATAGTTTATTACATTATTCATGACAATAATTTTCTATAATTTAATATGTGCAATATTATTTTGTATTCAATATATAATAAAAAATATTTAAAAACATTTTAAATTCAACTAAATTTTTATCTTCAATGAAAAATATATTTTATCTTTTCGATTGTCATATTTTATCCAAATATCCATTAAAACTTATATATGAAATCAATTCATCATTACATTTTGGTTCATCCAAATACGATTAGTACTAACCTATCAAATCAAACTATTTATTAAAATTCGAAGAACCCGAAGTTCTATTTTTTAAACATAGCCTTGGAATCATTGTTACAACCTAAAATTTTTGTTTATAGGATCTTAACTATAATTCCCTTCCACGATTATTTTTTTCCTAACAAAATATATTACATGGTCACATGAAAAGACAAATCACTTACATTTTACTCTCATAACCATTGAACTTAATTAGTTAAGAAAGTGGATCTATCACATAATGACTAATTCAATCAATTCGATCCAAGCGAATAACTCGTGCCTATCCTGACTTGAGTTGGGTCCATTCAATATTTTTAAAATCCTTCCAAAACTAGGTTGGGATTGGATCTTAATTTTTTTTCTAAGTTATTTAGATCTTGATCCGATTAATATATTAAACTATATTATAATTAATATTATATTATTTACATAAAAAATTAGTTGTGTTATAATGTATATTTTTTTACATATATAATCTTATATGTTTTACATATATAATTATATCGTATCATAATAATAAATTGTGATTTCATAGCTTAATTCAACAAAGGATGTTGTGGTAATGAACCCGAAATATATTTTTTATCGCGACACAAAAATGATATCACTCTTCTTAAACTAAATGAGCTATTAACAATCAGAAAAATTTAAACCGATAAAAATAATAATATTTTTATATTTATATTCATAATATTCTTTCTCACGCGTGGACTATTCAAAGCTTAATACATGAATAATTAAGTAAAAAAATTAATATTTAATATAAACTTTTTTAAAGTTTGAACTTAGGATTTTTCAATATGATATTATATTTAATTAAGTGTATTATAATCAATGCTAAAAATTTAAGTCGATAGGAAAAATAATATCGTTATATTTATATTTATATTTCGGTCCGATTTTGCTAAGTGCTTAAGCCCCATGGTACTACGCTTTTTTATTTTCTGTATTGTGTGTAGTTACATAACATAATATATTCCCATAACCTTACTAATGATGATAATTGTTTGAACCCTGATATTGAATGATGGAATTTAAAATTGTCACCCATGACAATGTTAATGTTCCACAACTACAAACTGGATTGATCATAGACCATTAGTCCATGGAATATCAAAATTAATACTATACATATATGAAAGTGGGAGCATGGCCATGCTTTTGTATTATTGCAAACAGTTGAGAAATTTATTAGTATTAGATGGGTCAACCAGCATTCAATCCCATGTAATAAATAACTAAATCATAAATTCGCAATCCCTGCCACCTTGCTCTATATCTAACGCAATCAATTTAAAATGTATATGAAATCGGATAAGGAAAAAAGAAGTGGAACAACAACACGCAACTGAAGTTCATGTAATGTGTAGTACTATAAAATCCACACTCCACATGTTGCTCCATAATTGGAGTCGGCTCTTATCAGATGGACTTGGTTAATAATTAATAATAACTAGTGATTTTGGTTTTCAATTCTAGAAATAGGATTGAAAGAATGATCAATTTTTAAAGCTCAACTCTTAATTAAATTAGTTAGTTACTAATAATTTTAAATACTGATTTTTCTTTTAAAAAATTTAATGTTATTCCATGCCGCTTGATCGACCACCTTCTTTAGTTGACACGCTGAATCAAATATTATGTATAGATTTGTTAATTTAAAGACAATGTTTCAATCTCCATACATGTATAGTAACCATTAAATGTTTTACAACAAATAAAGTAGATCTTAACATTTGCCCATGAATATTAATTTGTTGTTAGTCTCTTTTTTTCATGTCAAAGTATAGAATTTATCGATATTTAAAATTAATAAAACTAATTTGATATTCGGATCAAAGTAAAAAAATAATATTCTAACCAAATTATGGACTCACGCGAATTTGCCTACTTGAAAAATACATGCACTTTTAGATTTTTAACGTCAATTCATGACACCGACCTCGGTATAGTGTCTCCATGTTTTCAATTTAAGAGCTATTGATGAAAAAATTTACGTGAAGAATTACTTTTATTTTTGGAAGAACAAGCAATCCTACCTATCTAATAGAATTACTTTTCCCACAAGGTTTTACTGTTCACATATTCACATGAATATTTCTTTTTAGATGAAAACTTTGTCTTTTAAAAAAATTTCTTTGGAAGAGTAAGCAATTCTAAGAAAAGTGAGATGTTTGGCGGAATAATTCAAAATAAGGGGGAGATGTTAGGCTATGGCGATTTAGTAGGGGCCAAATTAAAACATGCAAGTTTTCAAATATAAATGAATTATTAAAAAAATTAAGTTTTTTTTTCAAATAAAAGTTATATTATTTAATTGGTTTATACAGTCCCTACATTTTTTTGTCAATTTTATGTTTATGTCAATATTGAATAATATTTTGTGAAATAACTCGACAAGAATAGTATATGTTACGTAATATCATGTTTTGTAACTTATATAATTTCTGCTAATATGCGTGTTAAGCAATTTATATATGTTATGATATACTCAAAATATAAAAATAATACATATTTTATAGTTTTTTTATTTAAGTAGAGGTCCATCAGGTTCTTTAGATGGGTCTTTATTTTAAATTTACCTTAATTATTATTTTATCAGATTCAACATATCTAATATTTTACTTTGTGTTAAACTGATTTATTTTAAGAAATTTTCAGTTTTTTTCTTATATTAGGGCTCATTTTGTTGTCAACCAAAAAGTTTTGAATTTTTTACTTGACTAAAAAAAATTACATATAATTTTATGTTTTATTCTTTTACGTTGTTCTTCGTGCTACTAAATTCATATATATATTCAACTCAAATTTTGGACTTGACAATAAACTTCTTATCCATGTATGAACAAAAACCAATATCAAGTTAAAATAAAAAACAAGAACACAAAATTATGAATTCATCTCTTTTTGATTATTATTAGCATCTCACTTATTAGAAGTCAAAAATATTTTTTTAATCAAATTGACGACTCGAAACTCAGAAACTTCAGAGTTCGGACTCGAAACTAATAGTCAGATCCCTCAATTTGAAATACATCATTGCTAATTAGGTGTGCAAATCGAACTTAATTTATGAAGTAAGTCTTTTGTCCCAGCCTAGTTACTTAAATTTCTTATGTTAAACCTAGTGAAAGAAATGACATTTTAAAATTAATTAACTCTGATCGAAATATCACTTTTTCATAATTTTTTTTAAAAATTACATAAATCCGTACACAATACTTTGGTTACATTTTTTTTTTGATAAGGTTAGTACACCCTTTGAAAGTTTAAACATTTAATATGTTGCACGAAGAGGACCATACCACGTGTACGTCTTCAAGCCGGGTTCAAAAGGATTCGAGCCGGCTCGACGGCTTCCGACCGTGCGTTTTGAAGCCGGTCCCAACGTTTACTAATTTGGCAGTTGCAAAGCATTTAGTGTGCTCTCTCTCTCTCTCTCTCTCTCTCTCTCTCTCTCTCCATTTTGCTCTGCTCACTCTCCATCCAAACAACTCCGGAGATATCAAATTTAAAGCCAAAAGATCCCTCTCAGGTCCCTAAATTCGTCCAGATCCGCAAGTCTCACTGCGATTTGGTGCACAGAGATCGGTTTTTGATGCCGGAGCACGCCGGTTTCGAGCTCCTTTCCGCTTGACTCCGCCGCATTTTGGCCCTTCTGCCGGAGTTCGGATCCCTGCTTCACTGGATCACAGCGCTCAGGTACGCAATGTCGAATTCGAATGCTCCTTATGCTCCCTTTTTCCAATTTTTTAAGATCCATTGCTTTGGTTCTCGAATTGCTCGAGATCTGCGATCAATTGCAGTTTTCCTGGTCCTTTGCTGCGTCGCATTTTAGTTTCTGAAGTGTTTTCCGATTCAAAGATTGCATCTTTCTCGCATGCATGCAAATGTTTAGCGAGATACTTCTGACAAGGCACCAACTTGCAATTTTATACAGCTCAGATAAAGTAGTGGCGGATCGGGTGAATCCATGCGCCACTAGTGGATTGGTCAAAGCTGTAACGAAAAAAAAGTTCAAATTTTGATCTGAAATGAATAAGGATCATGCTAAAAATTACTGTTTGGGAGTGCTCTTTCTTGTTCATTCATGCACAATTTTATATTGCTGCAAATGCTCTCCCGTGACTGTTACTTTTCTCACTGTGATATCTTTTGGAGCTTAATGTTTGCTCTTTTGCTTTGTGTTGCATGTCTGTGATTAGGAATTCAGCTTAAAAAAATTGTATAAACGAAGTCCAATTCAATCTTCTTATAGAATTAGGGTTTGGTGCTATCATTTTTTTGTTCTCTAGCTTCAGTGCTTTGTGTTAGCTTCAAATGTCTATCACATTGGGTAGGCACAAAGCACTCTATGCTGCTCCCTCCATTCAATAATTCCATTATTTTGCTGGATGGTGGGTCCTGTAACATTGTTGTAATATTTTCTCATCTGGTCAAGTTGTGTGTGGGATGGTCACCGGCCATTACCCCCCAAACTATGGGCTTAGATTGAGACCTCTTTCTTTTGCTGTCTAACCCTGAAAGGGATTGTGAGTTCCAAATCCGTGAATCAAGCTGCTTTTTAAGGTGCTGGTCGTTAACTCATTGTGATTTAAGCAAGTAATTGGTTGGTATACTAACATCTTGAAGCATGATCAATAACTCTGGTCATGCTTGCAGATCGAATTTGCTTGTCAATATTTCTAATTGGCATTCAATTAAAGCATATGAAGTTGGTTGGTGGAGTAATTGATGGAGGGGGAGAAATGCATGCTGTGCTTGGATTGTACACACCATTTTTAACAGCAGAGTCCGCACTTTTAATTTCAATGCTGATGGAATTTGATTTGGCTCTCAATTGGTAATGCCATCAGGTGCTGAAGTGATGGAGGCTCAGCTGTGTGGTGCCGCCGCTGCTCGGACTCTGTCTCCGTCCTCCCGGGAGGAGAGCGGCGACGAAGAGCTGTCTGTGCTGCCCAGGCACACCAAGGTCATCGTCACCGGGAACAACAGGACCAAGTCTGTTTTGGTTGGACTGCAGGGGGTAGTGAAGAAGGCCGTCGGTCTTGGTGGTTGGCATTGGCTGGTATTGTTTCCTTTGCCACTCATTGTTCTTTCAAATTGTCACTTTTATTTTGCTTTCTTTCCAGTGAGGCTTTGTGCTAATTTCCATCCTTCTCTTGATGAGAAGTTAAAGAATTTATGTCTATCCAATGTGAATGTTTATGCAATTTCAGTGTAATTAAGCTTATGATCTAATAGCATCTTTCACTTATTGCATCTATTTTTGGGATCAATACTGCAACTGATTTCCTATTTTTTCTTCATGTATGCTGCAACATAGGAATTATTGGTAATTAGGTGGGATTAACTGTGTATGATTTTGCACAAAAAAAAACTTGGAATTGGTTTGTTTTTTTTGGATTCAATATGGTTTATTTTCTGCCGAAGAATGTCGTAATAAGACAACTACACATTGGAAATTTAGGTCCTGAAAAATGGCGTGGAGGTGAAGCTGCAAAGAAATGCATTGAGCGTTTTGGAAGCTCCAACTGGGAACGAAGATGACGACGATGACATCGACTGTGATAACTCTTTCTGCAGTAGCTCTGACATGGGGGATAAGGACATTGATTACTGTAAGTCTTTACTTTTATACTTTCCATACTTTTATTCCTCTGCAATTTTAGTTCCAGAAGCAAATGTTAAAAGTTTAAACCCTTCTTATTTCCCACTCTTTTTCAAAAAGCTCAGCTGGATTAGACTTCCAGAAACCAACAAAGCCAAGAGTTCGACACACCAGGCCATGGTCTTCTTCTGCAAAGAATGGGCGAAATGGCACCAGGGATTCCCATTCTTCTCATCCTCTCAAGGTCCAAACGGTAAGAATGCTGGAAGAGATATAGAAAATATCTGGCCGAATCATCTGCGTCTTTGTAGATATAGTTTGCATATAATAGAAGCTGTGCTTACGTTTGTAGATTATTAACAGAGAGTGAACTTGGCGAAACTCGGAACGGCCTCCTTGTGGAGATATTGGAGGCACTTCAATCTCGTATGTGTTTTCCTTCCTGTAAAAAGATTTTGTCCAGATGATAAAACTTGGAGCTGAGAAAATATGATGTACTTTCTGTGAAAAATGCAGGTGAGCATTAACCCAAATCCAACCAAAGAACAACTGATTCATGGCGTCCAGCATCATTTCTTCTCTCAGGTACTCATCAATTCCTAGCGTCGAGTAGAGATGCCTTTATTCCCATCTCAGGTGTTCTGATTGAATTCTTTATTCCCCATCCTGTTTGTATATACAAGCAACTGGATGAGATGCAGGTGATCGTTAGCTTTATCCACACAGCAAAGAGGTTGAAAACCATCTACTCATAGTTAGCTGGAAAGAGATGGAACCCGAGTGAGAGAGTGAGGAAGAATGTGAGTTTTAATCTTATTGCTCTGAAGGTGCTGATGGGTAAACAGATAGCTGTAAATTTTTCATGGTGGAGAACTAAAAATGCCAAATATAAATCAGACATCCTGATACTAGTGCCAAGTTATTGGAACTGCTGCTCATGCTATCTAAATCTTTTCTTCATTAGCTAGTCTAACTTCTGATCTAATCTTCAAAGGCAACTCAAATAAACTCAAAGCAAATACTAAATTGTGGATAATCAAGGATCTTGTTTGATCATACTACAGTCCATGACACAAAGATGAGGATGGTGGAAGCTTGCCATTTGTTTCTAGGGCAGGGAAGGACATCTTTTTCTTTTGAGGACCTCGGAATACGTAAACAAATAAAGGTAGTAAAGGTGAGGAATGGGGGACAGGCTGTGTGATGGGGTTACGTGACTGTCTGGCTGGTGGTTGGGCAGTGTGCGATGCAGACAAACCAAGGCAGGCGGTAGAGGACAACAGCATCTCTCGCATATAATATCCCAGGCTTCACGCCGAAGCTGTGGACCATGCTCTCCACTTGGCTTGTTGTCTGCTAATCCTGTCAGAATACCGCTAGCATTTGCTAGAAGGGATGGGAAGTTTCATTCAAACTTCTCTTCCCTCGTCTTGATCCGTATTAATAAAGAACAAGGTAAACTTTTACCAGAAAAGGGGTTTGAATTCAACCCAATTTGAACTGACCTCAACTAGTCTACAAATTATTGGCCTATTTTAATATTATCATCAGTCCTGATATTGGACTTTATCATCAAGGAATTCAACAGGGTAAATTGCCAGCAGAAAATTGGTTAAGTAAATTAAAGTGGGTTGCGAAATTAGATCGAGAGAGCACAACTCACAGCTGTTGTTCTTGTTGGCTACTTTCTTAGGTCCCAGGGAGGCCACCGTAATGGTTACCCATCTCTATCCACTCCTCCCTGATTGCCTTGCGGGTTCCTGCTCAGACACAATTCTCGCTTGGTGGAACAAACATAGATAGCATACTCAGGAATTGATTGGCCTATTTGTCCAATAGAATAACAGATAACTCAATAATTACGATCAATGACGAAGAACACCAACTGATTTGTTACTAGGATTAGCCCCAGGCTGCAAAATCGAATTTTGGAAGATGACTATTAGATAAAAAATTAGAAAGATGTATATCAACTAGAATTAACACTTAAAACAAGACACAGAACACCGAGCTTAAACTTGTCTCTTTCTGAAAAAACCCCTTATTTCACGCTTTAATAATTCCCAATCTAGAAATAGTTCGTTCGATAACTCGTCCTGAACTTAAATGGGGCTCCTCCACTAAAAGGACATGTCTCAAGAAAAGAGGACCATGAAAGTAGCTAGAACCGCGTCAACCTAATCCCTATCAAATGAGTGACATAACTCACTGTGAGGGCCTTGATCGTAATAGAGACTAGCATGTTAGGGCCTTGATCATAAAGCTTAGTAAACGTAAAAGACTAGCTTGATCAGTGTAAGCTGTAGAGAAGTTAAACCCTTCTGTTGGGGTATAACATGGGGTATAAGACCCCCCCCAAATTTTGTATACAAACAGATATATTATACCCATAATCTGTCAAGGGTAGTACTGTCACTAAAAGAGGTTATACATGACGGGGGTATAAAAAGTTGGGTATGGGAGGAGGCTCCACCTTTTTACCAAGGAAAAAATTATACCTTGAGCTGTAAAAGTCGTACCTAAGTATAACTATCCCCCAGGTATAACATTTTTCTGAACCCAACAGTAACCAGGAATATAATACTTTTTCCTAAACAGCAACTTGTAGCAGGAAAAAAGCAACTCCGGCATAAGCATATAACATAATTAATGCTAAACCAGAGGTTGCAGATCGTGCTCAAGAGTGCAAATGATAATGGAGCAATTACGGCATAACCTGCAGCTTCTTTCCAGCTTCCATAAGATTCAGTATCTCATTCGGAGATTTAGGAGCCAGCGCTTCTGTGGCCATTATTCAGCCACATCGTTCAGCCCTCTTGGGAGAAACTTCTTTCTGCTTTCCTTATTCATGTGACTGGGTAGCAGATTTTCCCACAGAAAAAGAAGAAAAGAAAAAGATAAATTTACCAGCTTTTTTTTATAGGAATAGCATATAGTGAAAGCTGTTGACAATATGAGGTCTGCTTTTGTAACATTGTTTGGCTAAATTAAAATATCTCGTACCTAAATTATTTAACAAGGAAATTTCACACTGTTTAGTAGCATGATGAAATATTTGGCATGAATTTGCATTTGACTTGTAATAACCACAAAGTATTTTATTATCAAAGCATCAGAAAAAAATTTCATGAACTACGTACAACAACATAGCTTGTGGCATTAACATTAGGATCATGGATATCCTAGCAGATGAGGAATTATAGAATTATTTGATACCATAATGTAATACAACAATTAGTAACTAAAGTTTTATCTAAGAGTGTGCAAAAACATGGTAAATTTAGATAAAAGGCAAAAAGAAGGGGTAAAGATGGCATTGATTAATATTAGTTTGCGTTGGCAATTTGATGCTTCTGAATTAAACATAAGAATCCCAAATGAAAGTGTGCTCAAGCATAATAAGCTATAGACTAACCTAATAGGGAAATCCCTCTAATCAAGGCACCCCAATTCTAGATGGGAAGGAAAATGTTTACGTAAAAGCCAAGATAAACCTCACAAATAAAGTACAAGGAAGTGTTTGGATTGAGGGGAAAGGAAGATAATGAAGGGGAGGGTAAACATTACCCTTGTTTGGATATTTTTTTTTGGAGAGAAGTTAAAAATTAATATTCTTTCCCCTTCTAACTAACTAAAAATTATCTCCCCCAAATTGGAATTCAATGAAGGGTAAAGAATTGTATCCTTCATTCCCTTACCTTACCCTCTTCTATCCAAACATACTCTAAGAGAATGATATCACTAAAATATGGAAACAATCACGATGTCCAAAGGTGAACTTTTTTGTTTTGTACTTTTTTGGACACCTAGTATTAGGTCACCAAATTATTAGCACTTGAATTTTAGTGTTCAAGCATGGGAGAGAAAAAGTTTCCCCTATCCAAAGTGACGACTCAAGGTCTTGAACGTGGAGCCTCACAACCCAGAACTCAAACCTGTTTTTTTTTTCTTTGTATTTTTTGAGCTAGGAGTAAGATAACAACGGACAATCACCATGCATGAAACCAAATGTGTAATGATCCCTCTCTCCCGCTCCAATATCAATAGTTGACATGCTAAGCATTTCAACTAGACGTCAGCTCCAAGGGTGAAACTCTGAAAGGACCAGGACATTTAAACATAAAAAAGATCAACAAAACCATATAATTTTGCATAAACAACATCTTTATGGATCAACAAATAATATTAACCTATGATGTTAATTTAATGAAAGGGTAATCAAGTCTGAGGTTCGGGAAGCAAGCTGAAGGTTGTGCAAACATTTTAAATTCAGGTATTTACGTAGTCAATCTAATATGTAAATAACCTTTTTAATGTTGATTTCTTTAGTGAAACAGAAAACATCCATGCACGCCATGGATACTATGTTGTTGATACAGGTTCTTTAATCTTGTTTCAAACTGAGTAGAAGACAAGGCAGACTTATCTCAATATCCGAAGTTCAAGTTTTCTTATATCTGGATAAAATTCAAGAACCTGAATTTGACAAGTCATTTGAAACTTCGAACTCCAAACAATCTTACTCAAATAAACGTTCTTTTTGTAGATTCCCCAAATTTGTCATGTATATCCTGCAATCTTGACTGCCTGTAACCTGAAAGCCAAATAAAAAGCAATAAGTCTCAGAAGGATGATCATAAACATCTTGTCCTAAAGGAAATTGCATTTATTCATTGTTTCTACAAGACATACTGCTTAAAGAAGTTGGATGGAAAGCTCGAATGTGCTTCGTCAAAGGATAAAGTCTCACGATGTTCTCAGAACAATTGGCAAAAATTCTGGCTAGCATATTTTGCCATGACATCTTTAAAGCCATGTGCCAATAACTAGTCAACCACTATACTTGAGAACATTGATAATCTCCATTTATGAAACAAGCTTATGCACAAATTCTTACATGCTAAGAAAATGATTTAAGATCGATAGAGAACTCCTTGTTAACGAATTAAGACCAGGGATGCAAGTTTTTTTTTTCCATTAACCTGACAAACAAATCAACATAAAAGAAACTTCTGCAGCTTTTTATGTGAACTAGGTCAAATTTAATCCACCTCGGAACCTTGTTCCCATACCTCCTCAATTATTCACCTTGACATTCATCAATGATCTACAGTTACCCATGTTCGTTTCATGTAACACGCATGAATTCATGTTGAAAAGTGAACATATTAAGGTATTGTGCCAAGTTAGATTTTCCACTAAACATTTACATCACATTCAAAAATCATATAGACCACTATATTACATGTCTTCTCAACAATAATTAGTGCAATTAATCATATAACTTAAAGCAAGTAAATGCTCTTATCTTGTCTTTGTTGGTGGAACCTTCTAATAGGAGTGGTATAGCTAAATCCAACTTCCACCAATGTCATTGCCACTATCAAAGAGAGCCTGAAATGTCATTGTTACTAGAACAGAAGTTCACACACAGGAAAGCTCAGATAGAATAACAAGCACAAGTGCACAACAACTCTTTACGTGATCATGGATTTGGATGACAGTCATTGGTCTGCATTGTTAATCAGCTTTCATCCTAACTAGAGGACCGTCATAAAGACAATCCATAACCTCTTTCCTTTCCTCAAAATTCACACAACATAAATCAATGGCCTGCCAACAGACAAGGTTTTGGTCATCATCCTTTCAGATATCTGCGGGTCCATCCTCGAAACACTGACATTTCATATACATAACAAGGAAGCACTGGCGATCCGTCGACCACGAGCTAAATCTGCCTCGCTAAACCACACAACACAAGCCAATGAGCAAAACGAGATCTTAGCAAGCCACTAAAAGTAGACCGATCCACTGGAAACTCCCACTGCCTTATCGTCCTATGCTAATGGAAATCTCCATAACAAGACAAATAATATGTCACAGCATCATCAAATCTTTCAGAGAAATATAATCAAACATAACAAGTTCCTCTGCATTACTGTCTAATCCTAATGGAAACCTTCATTGCCAAGGCATCCAATACGTACATTAGGACACTTCAGTCCGGAAGAACAAGTCTTTAAGGGAGATATAACCAGAAACAGCTGCAAGGTATCTCCGGCTCAGTATGTAGCATTTAAAAGCAGACGAACAAAGGCCCAGCAGAAAACACACACTAAAGAATCAAGGAACAACGCTTCCCAAAACATAAGAAAACTCCGAAGCCGCACAAAAGCTCGATATGAGAGCTCCGGCGATGCCGCCGGCCCGTCGTCGCAGAAGAACCTGAGACGATCCAAGCTCTCGGCGGAAGGAAGGAGTACCTAAAGGTCGGCCGCCGAGACGTCGGCATTGTTCACGTTGGGGAGGCTACGTGTCTGCTGGACATCTCGTCGAACAGATGGCACGCAGAGGTCTCCAAAGGGGAGGAGAAGGTACGGGCCATTTCGGGAACAAAGCTAGGGCTTGATGGTGGCATCGGCCCATTTATACTCGTTCCTTTTTTGGACATGACAAATGTTAACTCACAACGTGCTCGTTTGTTCATACTCCTGCCCTTTTTATTGCAAATTTTTGAATTTTCAAAATGATGTTAATAGGGAAAGAAAATACCACTACAAAATAGATAAAGTAATTTTATCGTTTTATTATGATACATATGGTTTGTGGAGTTATGACGAGTTTTACAACGCTAAATTTGTGAGCATACATCGAGGTTTATATTAGTGCATTAAGAGTTCAATATAAGTACTTTCTAATTAAGTAAGGAGCATCATGTTATCTATATTTTCAATCATCTGATGTTAATTTAATATTAGTAGAAAAATTAACAAAATCTTACACGAACAAATAAATTTAAAACTTCTCACTTTTACTATTGAAGATAACCTTTATGTTAAACTTCATGTGATTGCTTGAGCATATGTTGTTATACGTGCCTGGACTCTGTCTTCACTACGAATAAATGAACAAGGGTGTGTTAATAATAATAATAATAATAATAATAATAATAATAATAATAATAATAATAATAATAATAATAATAATAATATATCAAGAATCTTTGATGGATTTAGGCATGGTTTGCAAAATCCTTCTTGATCATGGCTTCATATAACCAGTACTTTGATATTTCTTTCTTCATAGAACGAATTATCCTAATAACCACAAGAGCTATTAGGAGCTCTTGCAGAAATAACTCGCACATCATGGAAATGCAACCTTATGTTTTACCCCTTTGTTATATATTTATCATTATTTAAGTGGAAATCAAGACAGTTTGGCACAGCATTAAGCCTGCAGGTAGAAACCAAGAAGATGATACACTACTCTCAGAGATTTATCAACATTAAACATCAAGTTTTATCAAATTTGCAGACCTTTTTGCAGTTATACAAATGGGGTTTAGGCCTAAATGACATAATATCATTTTGAAAAAAATAAGATAGCTTCAAAAGTAAAAATATTCAAGCATCTCTTATAAATTTGAATTGTGATTGGAATGTAATCCAAATTTCATACAACTTTAGTTACTCTATTCACAGACTTTTGCTGCACTGAAAAATTCCCCTCGTACAACACCATAAATGTATCAATTGTCCAAAAAAAGGATGATGTAGCTCACTGGGCAGCAGCCTTCAATCATTCTGTCATCATCTAGATTTCAGTTTCTAAGTGATGAGCTTCGACTTCGATCTCGCAAAAGCATGTTAGCACCTATCTTCTCAACCATTAACAGGCTATCGTCTCCACAACTTTGTTAAGGTCAACATCAATTGATCTTAACATCATCTGCTAACGACCTGTACATTATAGGTCTATATATATTCATGTGATGTAAATGATATAGAGAATAACAGAGTAAGAGAGCAGAGCCTTTTTACCTCCACCAGACTTTGCTGTATTATGTAATTAATCATGTCCTACAATACTACCATACCGTGACTTCGCTCATCTAAAATATAGAAGAATTTACAAAATATCAGCCTTGGAGGAAAGTCACATAAACGTGTCCAACTTTCTTTTTTTTTTCTTTGTTCGACTCCATTTCTCCTTTTGAGTAACCAAACTTTAAGTTGGAAATATACCTGCAGAAACAAGAGTCATCTTTTGTTCCAACAATACCTATCAATGTAAACATATATGTAACTGAAAAAAAAATGTAACATATTTGCTAATTCCTAATTTTGAAGTCTACTTTAACTGTTGGCTCCATTCTTTGGCCGGCTCTTGATGTACATTCCTACTTGGTGTAGATTAACTAATATATTGGCTCTTAATGTTTAGACCTTGCCATCTGCAATATAAAATGACATATACCAGAAACAAAGTAGTTACAATCAAACTGCAATGATATCACATAGTAGAATTCATAAAGGATATTTCTACGCAGAGAAGAAAAGCTACAGGAAAATGATGGAATTTGTATCCATTTTTTGATAGCCCATCAGCACAAAATTCAACGTGTCATCTACTTCTACAATAAATATAGCAAAAAAAAGATCTGTTTTGTTTAGAGATGCTTCATCTTTAAAGAATTTTTTGGGACTTCACCCTTCAGGCATATATAAGTTAAATCTGCAGACAATGTATGACACTGGTGAACTAGCAAGTAGCAACCATTAATTCATGTTAGACTATCCCCATATAGTAATTAATATGAAGCGCAGAGGCTTATATTTCATTCCTCACAAAGAATCTAGAATATGAATGACGAAATACCAAAGGTAATGGCATGGATATCGAATGGAGGAACGGTCCTAATGAATAAATAGGTTATCCAATGATTTCTTTCAGTGGGGGATGAGTACACGGGAAACTATTTTCTATTTAGAATAATAGTTCGAAGTGCCCTAATAAGAAGCATAACCTTTTGATCACACATCCAGCAGTCTGGTAAGAGCAACTGCATTTGTGGTGACTGGGAAAATCTCCCACGTATGAGCTAACATAAAAATTCTTAAGAATATAATTGAAAAAGAAAACAATCTTACCAAATAATTCAATGGAAAATAGTACAAATAGAAAGAAGTTGCCATTAAGAAATCTATAGAAGCTATTTGCTAGTTGGGTTCAACTCCATATAATAAATAAGTTTGGCAGTGATGGAATGCATTTGGTTAATCTTATAAATTCATATACACTTTTGGTACTAAATAACTAGAGCAGCGCCACAAAAGAAAGTCGAGTTCAGTCATCAAAATGTATGGTATGAAAAATTAGAAATAATCTTGAAGTTTAAGATAGTTAATCAACTTATTCAACAAATAGTTAATCAACTTATTCAACAAATTAATTATTAGTAGGGACTGCGTCAAAAAAGATTCTGAGAATTAAATGTCATTAAAATATGATAAACTGCAAAGACAAATTGATATGACCCCCTTGTTTCGTAATAAAGATAATAATCACAAATAAAAATAGGATGAATCTAGAATTAAGTTTGTCGCAAATGAAATTTTACCTTGAAGAACAAGTTCATTGTTGCAACTAAAACATCCATGATCACAACTAACGATCACAAGCACAAAAATATAAAGAATGGATTGTGATTTAATGACGATTAAGTAGGATACAAAACTGAACTACATTTATTTAGAATAATAAACATTTATGCCAAGGAAATGATCATCTGTTGTCAATAATTTAAAAATAAGAAAATAAACAAAGGACTAAAAACATAGAAAAAACAGCACCTAAAATATGATAAACCATTTTTTTTCCCAACAGAATAATGGGTCGGCTGTATTCCAAAATTCTCTGCATGAATCATTTTTAAGATGCAATTGATGCACCTTCATATGCAAGTGATTTCATGATTCAATGAAAAATGTACAAATATACTTGTTATTTTTTCATCAGCTTATGATCTTCAAATAAGATATGACAGAAGAAGAACTTGACACAGTTTCAATTTAACTTCTGATACATCCCTAGACTCATCCACATAACATAAATTTTAAGTATTTGTCAAATCAGAGTTGGCATTAAGTGCAAGAGGCAAATAAACTTTCTGTTTCTCCAAATACAGAACGCACTGTTTCCACTGATACTAAAATATTCGATATCGTTTTCAATGATTTCACAAATCAAGCAACCCATGGAGGTGATCCGGTTCACTGCTGCCGATTAATCTCTTGAATCGATGTTATGTGCTAACGAATGGAATTTGGAACCGAACAACATTGGTGAAGATTAGGTTGATTTCGCTCAACTCCTCTTCCCAGAACGAGAAGAATCAGAATAAACACTTCTCAAATGCTTCCAAAGAACCCATCTTTATATTTTCACACTTGACGCTTTCAAATAGTACGAATCGAGAACAGGAACCACAAGAACAGCACGTAAACAGTCGTTGAATCTTCGGCGAAAAAAGGAAAGTTTTTTTAGCAGCTAAAAGAATCCAAATCATACCTCTCGAGCGCGTCCGTCCGTTCTTTGCCGGCCAAACGTCCCCGCTGCCAAAGCACGACGACGGCGGGGAGCTCTGCGCCGAGAACAGTCCCACGGCGGCGGCAGCCGACGAGGTAAAGAACACCGGAAACTGATACCAAAACATTATGTTCACCGTTTTGTAACACTTGCGGCTCGGTAAGTTTCGGGAAATTTTTTAGCTCGAATTTAATTCTTTAAATGTTTCTTTATCGTTATATAGAGTAAAAAAAATAAATTGCTTTATCAATTGTTAACTTTTGTCAGTTGAGCGCAATGAAAAAAATAAAATCGAAAAAACGAAAAAAAAACTAACACGACACGACATAAAAATTAAATTAGAGAGAGCATAATAATAGTGTTTATGTTTCTCTGGTCGTGTTCTTTATTATTTAGGTGAATTATAAATTAAAATAATTAACAAAAAAGTTTAATACTTTTTTAGTCATTTACTAACAAAATTGAATTCTACATAATTTAATTCGAGAATTATAAAATTGATAAGAATGAATTACGTTTAAAAATAATTATACTATACAAAATTGTTTTTAACAAGATAATTTACTGAATAGATGAAATTATTTATTTTTTACATAATTATTTTTTATTATTATTCGTGTAGTAAGATGGCTCATTTCTGTGGAAGGATAAGATATGGAGGATTTGTACGGAAATGTCGTACACATATTAAATTTTAATACGAAAATTATGTTAAATTTATTTTTTATTATAGAAGGAGGCTCGTAATATGATATAAGAAAAGGAAAAATTAAAAATAAATAAGTTTCTATAGTAAAATTTGAATTCGTGATTTTTTTATATTTAAGTCGGGAGAGTTTTTTACATTTCAAATCTTATATTTGACCTTTTTCCGGTAATTCACCGTTACTTTTGTGGACCTACTGATATGGGTTTGGTAATTGTCCTACACTATTTTTTTGATATAAATAATATCCTACTAACAATTTATTAGTTAAGTTATTTAACCTCAATATTAGAGGTTTGAATTTAACACTGAAAACATCTTATTTGGAGGAGTTATAATCACGGCATATGAAAAATTCAACTAGTTAAAAATAGCTCACATTTTCTTAAAAGATTCTTATTAATTAGAATTTCTAAATATTGTCACCTTGTTTGCTTATTTTACCCGTTAGTTTTTATGAAAAAACGAAAAAAAAATTGGCAAGATGACAGGACAATTTTTCTGGTTAATCTTTTTTAGTCTGCATAAATTTTAGTTGTCAAAGAAATATCGTATATTTTATTTTGAGCTAAAAACATTTTAGGTACTCTCTTATCTTTAATATATACTAATAAAAAATTCAATCACATGTTTGACTTTTTAAAACTATAATTACTATTTATCTCCGAATTTATTTGATTAATAATATTTAATTACTTCAATTTGCATTTAGTTGCATACTTATTTGAAACTATATTAAAAATTAAGTTAAAAAATATTAGAAATCATATATGTGTAGCTAGTTAGATAGGTCGATCGTCATCGTTCAACATGATTCCCCTTTACTATATTTTTCTCATGTATAATCATATTTAACAATAGGTCTATCGACCTACTAGCTGACTAACTAAACCTAATTGCACATTGATTTTGTTTGCACTTTACTTTATGAAGAAAACAAGTAGTTGTATAAATGACTCTTTATGTAAAATGAATGCATAATGTTAATAGGGAGGAAAAATAAAATGTCTTTATAATTGGATCCAAAATTGAGGCTTGTGTGTCAACTAGCTCTAAATTGGATCAATCAGATAAAATTAAATTTAAAATATTTTGTAAAAAATATTAAAATAATATCGTGAAATCGATAAAAACTTAAATAATAGCATATTAATTGTCAAATATTGATTGTAAAAACAGTTTAATTAATTTAGTAAAATAATAAACATAAAATAGATAAAGTAAGTAGCATTAAAATTATCGAAGCCAAATTGAGGACTGTTTACTGAGAAAATCAATATCTTAAGACATCCGTGTCGGGATTGATTTATCTTTAATATTTTCACATTGTATCTCCGATCATTTACTTGAACATTATTTATTTTCTATTGGATAATTTGTGTCTAAAAAATATTTTCAGAATCTGATTTTTTTTCTTTATTTAGATAGTATGGACGTAATTTCTAGGAATAAAATTATGAAGATGCATATCTTCTTTAAAATTTAAGTTTTAGAATCGATGGTTAATTCTAATTAAATAAGGATGTATCAGAATAAAAGAGAGTTCAGGAGTTCACCTTGACGTTGACAGTCTCGTTTTCAAAAGAACTCTTCTTTAACGGTCAATTAAAGTGTGAGCTCAGTTAGAATAAAGTTATTAGCAATGTTCACTTATGGAAGAGTTTTAAGAATATAACCATGAATTTAATGTAATTTATCTTATTTAAGTAGGTCATATCATATATTTTTTTTATGTTATAAATAATTAATTTTAAAATATACAATTAAAAATAAATAATTTATTTATATTATTTATTTAATCGTAGATCTTGAATTTAATAGTTTATAAAATAAAAAAATTACTCTACTTAAATAAAAGGATATATTTTCGTTAAATCATATAATTATTAGAATTTTTAGTAGCTTATGTTTAGTGACATAATTATAAAAATGTGTCTTATCAAATTGTTTAGTTTTTCAATGACAAATCGGAAATCGCCCACGCTACTGTTAAAAGAACGAGAATTTTTTTTTTAAAAAAAGAGTTATACTTACAAATGCAAATTACAGTCACTCGTAATATTTTAAACAGCAATATAAAAAAAATTCTAAAACACCATTTTTATATCTTAGTTGCAGATTTTCGAAAAAAAACTAGGATAAATTTCTTTTCCATTTATTATAGTTTATTTAATAAAAATTGTAAAGTATATTTCGAATCTATATTTTTACCATTTTTTAATGAATATTTTTATTTACCTTTTTTTTATTTCTTGGGGGGATTGGTTTCTGCTTTGTCTCTTCGTCACGCTTTATTTATTTATTTAGAAAAGATAAATTAAAACAATGAAAAATGAGGGGATGAGGCAAAGTGAAGTATGAATAATTTTAGCTCCAAATCAAATAAGAAATGAATTATAAAAATTAAGTTTGATTAAAATAATTAGTTAGTAGAGTTATGTTTCCAAGTTTAATTTTTGAAAATTTTAATTTAATTAAAAGAATATTATTACTTTTTTATTTAAATTTTAAATTAGTTAAATACTAATAATTTTGGACAAGAAAGATTTTTAGTGGATACTTAAGAAAATATGAATTATAAAAGGGGAGACGAAAATAAAAACTAACTTGTTTCACAAGGTCCGTTAGCAGTTTAGCACCATCTAGAAGCCACCGTGGCGTATATGTAATTTATTGCAACAACGGTGGCTAAATTGACACTGGACCAGTACTTGTGTACATAATAAAAGGGGAGTTCAAACACACATATAAATACCAGTGTCCAGTACTCTTGTCCTCCATCTCCCCCCAAATCCCAACTCTATCTTTTAACTCTAATCCTTCGGCGCAGCAGCAGCACCAGCAGCAGCGATGAGGTTTCCACGGCAAGCTTCCATGGCGTCGAGGTTGCCACTCTCCCCTCTCTCCACAAATCCATCTGCTTCCGACGAGGTAATCGATCCAACTGCTGGAACAGATCGATCTCTGCATGCGCATGTTCCAACTTCTTTGCATGAACTTGTGGTGTGGGATTCATGCTGCCAAATTCTTGATGAACGATGTTGCAGCGGTTTCGATTGGTAATCATGCTTGTTGCATCTGTGCATCGAAGTGTTCTTGCTCGCGTAGCGTACTTCCCCCTCAAATGGATCTCGATGTTGGTCGGTAGCCTGCCGCTTCAGCTAATTGTTTTGTCGTTCGTAGCAGCTGACAAGAACAAGGCAAGTGGCAGCGAAAGAGACGCGGAAGCGGAGCGCCAGCGTCGTCGATCTGGAGACATGGTATTTTTTTCTCGATCCATTAAGACCACTCCGTCCTTTGTTCGTTATTTTTTTCTAGGGTTTATGTCGCGTCTCGCAGATGGCAACTGATACGAGGTTAATTTCCTCTTCTGTAGCGTTGCTCGTAACGCGCCGGCGGCGGAAAAATCTGACCCCGGCGCCGGTGAGAGTAGGGCTGCGGCCATTTGCAAGAGGAACGACGGAAGAGGGTGGCGGTGCAAGAATGCGGCGGCGGAAGGCAGCTCCCTGTGCGGACACCACCTCGCGCGCTATGCCGCGCGCACCAGCCATGGGTCCGCAGCTGCATCCGGCGCCAAAGGATCTCGCTGTCGCCGCGGCGGCGGCGGCGGCGGCGGCGCATGCGCAGACGACAACTCGACGGCGAATAAGAAGACGGCGACGAAGGCACAGAAGTGTGCTGAGAAAATTAACACCCACGAGAAGGAGAAAGTTACGGCCATGGACCCCGAGGTTTACAATGCTGCGTACATACTTTACCACATCATCTCAGAGTTTTCGACTGAGAGCCATGCAGCGGATGTTATGTTGGTGGAAGAAATGAACGGTGGAGACGATGATGATGACGACGACGACGACAATGGAAAGGAGGATGACGGTATGGAAGCTGCTGCTGCTGCTACTGCTGTTGCTATGCATGGCCATGAGGGCTTCCTCGCATCAAATTGATTGGTAATCTGCTCGGAGGGTTTGAAGCCTGTAACTTGTCTCAGTCCCATTCTTTCATACAGTTCAAAGGTACAAAATATATACAGACAATGCAGACGGATATATGGATTAATAAAACATATATAACTTGGGCGGAGTAGTTTTTAGGTCATTAAAACCCGTGCCATGTGAACATGGCACACAAACAGTAATTGCTGCTTTCAATTTGTTATAACTTTACTTGTTGTTGACAACACCAATTTGTCTCTTTGGCATATACCTTTGCTTGGTGCCTGTTCCAGGATAGAGACAGAGGGCAGCAATGAGTAAGACATGGTCCTGAAGGGGAGAAGCCACTGGAACAGAGTAAGCAAATTTAATTCACCATGTTTTTTTGTTTTGTTCTTTATCATGATAATGCAACAGTTTTAATGTAGCTAATTAATAATATACTCTTTTTTGGTTAAAAATAATAATATCCTTTTAGAGAAAAGAAAAAAAGAGTTAATAACCTATGGACATGCTAATACTAGCATTCATATGAGTATATGCTTTAAACTTCGAAATATATAACTTAATTTTTTTTCCTGCATAATTAACATGTAGAGCAATTACCAAACCTTAAAATCGGGGCAAACTACTGACTAGTTTTTCTCGTTCATAAACGGAAAAAAATGTAGATAGGAAATAAATTGTAGTATATTTCTGTAACCTTGACTTCGTATCCCCCTGCCGGTATTTCTCCCTTACAAGTCAAAAGAGAAGAAAATATCCACCCAGAAACAGAGAAAATAAAGGGAAAAAAATGAAACATAGTCAGCGCTAAAAAGGCGTCATCAGGACAATATCAGCACCACGTTATAAGAGCTCGAGGACAGCTGGACATTGCGTGAAATTTTAGAGGACAGCGAGGTAACATGCCTGCGAGTTAAAAACAAGAGAGTTGCCATGTCAATAAGCAACTTTAAGCAAGATCCATATGTGAGGAGAAAGGACAACCTGCAGAAGCATAATTAGGATTTAAGATTCCAATTTGGGCATATTAGGGTTCAATCCAGATTAGTTTCTTCAATCATGTAAACAGTTCAACAGACAGAAACCAAGAATTTGACCAAACCCTAGATCAAGCCCAAATTACTGCAGAAGAAAGCCGGGCATTTGTTTTGTTAATTCAACACGCAATGAATTGAAATTTTGATTGAAAACTTTAATATTCTAACCCTAAACCCAATCAATCAACATGCATCTAAAAGATTAAGACCTCTCTACTGTTGTAAATTAACAGTCACAAGTGACCTAAAGCGCAGACAGCTCTCTGCTGAGACGGTAAAAAGGTAGCAGTTTGGCACGTGGCAGTAGAAGGACAAGAGGTTGTAGTTTCCGCCCTCATCCATGGGCATTCTCCTCCCCGTCCTCCCACACAAACACACACACAACCCCCTCTCCATTAACACCCCAAGCAACATATAACAAAACAATAAAGTTTTCTACAACCCCCGCAATATATATCGCATAGGAGAGAGAAAGAGAGAAGAGAGAGAAGAAAGAGGCAGTGAGAGAGAGAGAAAGCTGAGAGCCCCATCGCAAGAAGAAACCCTCATATGCGCCCCATCCATCCACCCCTTCCGCTTCCAACTCCCCCAAACCCTCCACCAATCCACCCCGCGAAGCTGCTTCCTTCATCCCTTCCCCCCCATTCCCTTCGCGCTTCCTTCAACACCTTCCTGCGCGCGCCATGAGGATTCGGAGATCCGCCTCCAAGCTGCTGGGACTGGCCACGGCGCTGCCCGCGTCGCCCCCGCGATGGGCGCCGTCGGAGCCGGAGGCCTCTGCTTCCGCCGTTGCTGCCTTCGACGTCGACGCTGCCGCCGGCGCGTTCTGCCAGCTCAACTGCTCCCCGTGGGACGCCATGCCCAATCTCCAGCTCGCCATGTTCTTCCAGGTCCGTCGGGTCGATCTCCCTCCCTCTCTCTCTCTCATTTCCGTTACCGTACTTAGATCACCCTCTCAATTACGAGCATCTGCTGCGCTCTCTTCGAGCTCGATCGATCAGCGCGCGCGAAACATCATTATTATTATTGTTATCTCCTCTGCGCTCCGTTTGCTCTCGATGTTAGGGTTCTTCAGCAGACCGCCATGCGAGAATCGCGAGCGAGCTGGTGATTCGCTCTTCGATCTCTCGGGTTGTTTCTCCTGCTCCGCGACATTGGGTGCGGATACCTGGAGATTTTGGCCTCCGAAATGGCGAGCAAATAGGAAACCCTAGATCCGTATTCTTGATCAGGCATTTCCTCTTATGTGCGGGGTTATATTCGTCCATCCGCTTATTATTCCAAGTTTACCCTCCTCCTTTCTTTCTCCTCTCTTCTTCCCTTTCTCTCTCCTCTCTCTCTCTCTCGTTCTTAATATTTCGTCGGCCGCCGGCAGGACGAGGATGAGGAAGGCAGAGGAGTTCCGGTGCACGGATTCGAAGTGAAGGAAGACGAGCATGGAGACTTGACGGCAAATGACCTGTTTCCCGCTCGCAGGTTCGCGCCTCTTGTCCCCCTGCAAGTTTCAGGGTTACAAGATACAATGGTTTCTGATCGTAGGACTGTTTGTGGTAGTGAATCGAATTTGACCCACGAGGAAGAAGGAATGGAGGACTCGGAGATGGCGAAGAAGAAGAAGCAGAAGAAGCAGAAGCAGGTGAACAAGAGCAAGGGGAAGAACCAGGTCGATAAGGGACGCCGAGCAGCTGACTTCGATAGCGCAGTCACCTGCAAGAAGACCGACGGGAAAGGATGGCACTGTAAGCGGCCGGCGCACCACCCGCACTCGCTGTGCCAGTACCACCTCTCGCAGCTCCGGAACTACGGCACCGCCGCTTCCACTGAGCCGCCGGCCAGCGACAGCAAGCCGTCGACGACTAGGAGCAGGAAGAAGTCGAACATGAGCGCCGCAGCCGACGACAACTTCTACTACTACTATTACTCCGGGTTCGGTCCGTGGCGAGGGAAGACGAGAGGCGGTCGCCAGGAGGTCGTGGAAGTGGATAACGGCACCGGCTCTTCCAAGAATTCGGAGTGTGCTGACGTGAACGAAGATTCCGATGCTCCGGTCGCCGGCGAAGACGAGTGCGCCATTGACGATGACAACGAGGATGACAACGGCGAGGGTTGCCCCGATGTGAATTATGTGGAGAAGAACGAGGAGGGAAAGGCGAAGAGGAAGGTGAAGAAGAGAGGGAGGAAGCCTGTGAAAGCTCGCTCCCTCAAGTCTCTGTTGTAGTGCGAGAAGCCATCGCACGGTGGTTGTTGTTCGTTGTTTCTGTTGTATCTTTTGGGGTATGTAACATGTTGTTTTGGTGCATAATGAGTGCAACTCCTAATTATAAACAGCTTATGGTATTAATTGCCGCCTCCTCGACTTAATTAATGAAAGCCAATTAAGTTAACATAAAAATAGGTGTACTTCAACTTTTTTACTACTGTACTACAACTAAATAGTATAAATTATATGCTTGCACTATAATAAAATATACTAATTCATATATTCTTACAAAAAAATCACTTATTTTATTTTCAGTGTTTACAAAGCAAAACACTCACTTATGGCATAACGAACCGTATGGTAGATAATTGTCATATGGTTTGTATTTGATAATTATTTTGAAATTCTTGGTTGGTTCAACTAGTAAACCAATTGAATTTGAATTTAAAAAGTATCTCAATTGTAACTTCTGAATTTCTAGATTGTGGAAGTAATCAACTATTAAATATGGATCATCTTTTCTTTTTTAAATTTGTAGGTGTAACGGTCAAGAATTAAAATGCAATCCGAATTTTCTTCTTTTTTCTTCTTTTAGTTTTATATTTATCTGAATTTATAATCGGGTTTCCAGTTTTTTTCGGTTAAAAAATAACATTTTTTAATAAGTTTAATTTTGTTTATTTGTTAAGTACCCTTTCAGATGCACTCTGAAAGAAACAGACGAGTGATCCTATCAAGTCTTAAAGTTATGTTTTAGATCTCATTAAGGCCAGTACTCTGTCCACATCCAATAGACAACAATATTTAATATTTCTTATGCGATAAAGCAAAATTAAATATTACTAAAAGGAACGAGCACAATGGAAGAAAAAGAGACAGGAGATCAGCCCAATGAAATAGTGGACCCGGTCAGAGTTGGTGGGCCTGAATCTACTTCTGTACTCTTTATATCTTCATGACAGGCCTAATAATATTAAATATGTAATATGTATATGTAATAAAATATTTTAACCATCATTAAACATTGGATCATCCAGAACTTATAGTGTTGAATTTGACGGTCAATTGTATGAAAATAAGATCTAGTATAATGATATAATCTGTTCCCACATGATCATGAAAAAATATTGTTACATTTTTCTTATATCCACGAAAAATATTCTACTAATTGAATTCATGATTCTAAAATATGTTATATTTTATATTATATTATATTATATTTTATGTATCCTCAAAATGTTGACTATTAGTCAAAGCGAAAAAAATAGTTCTAAAAGGAGTCCCAATTTATGAGCGGCAATAATTCCACATAGTAGCCATCCAGATGTGAACATTGTGATTGCACTATATGTTTAGTTGTTGAATTGCCCAACCCAAAGATCTGGGAGTTTGCGGCCTGCTAAATTTTCTTTTATTTTTCCGTGTTAATTTGGCGTTTAAAAATTCAACATATTTGACTAGGTCAATTAAATATTAAATATTTTAATAAGTCTTGGTGATAACTATTTCAAAATTAAATCGTATATATTTTTCAAAGTTCAACCTCTTATTATTCGAATCAATCAGCCATTAAATATTAAGCATTTCCAAGTTAGCAAGATGGTAGTTTTGGATGAGCAAATGAAAGCAACCAAACCTGTCAGATGACGGTCTGCTGCACAGTAGAATCAAAATCCACACGTCAGATTCTGGCCTCAATTTCACGAGGCAAGCAGATGGAAGTGTTTACCCGGTCATGCCCTATTTACTTTTGAGTGACATAGATTATATGAGGAATACACATTAGTATAAATGAAACCTTCGGAAATTATACCGATAATCGAGATTTTAAATGTACGGTATAGAATTGGTTGAATATTAAAATGAGACGTCCCGAAAAAAGTTATTACTAAAAAATTATGTAAAAAATTACTCATTAAAAATCATCTTTTTTTTTATTTTGAGCATCCTCAAATTTAATTCAAAGTTGTCACAAATTTTCAACGTTATGTTTCATAATTTATTATTGAGATATAATTAATATTTTTGGTTAAAACATTTTTAAATTTTTTTATTATATCGCATTTCATAATATTAGAATAACATGTAAATGGGAAAAATTAGGAACACATATTATTATAAAAAAAATACAAAATCGCTTATAACTCTTCATTTTACGAAACTAATATAATATATTGTATAATTATAATATTAGATATATCGGTTCGCATTATTTGAAAAGATTTGGAAATTTTAATAGTACATTATTCTGTTAAATTTAATTGGCTAAGAAAATCAAAGATGGCAACTAGTTGGTGAGATTGGGCTCTATAACGGATTGGGCTACCTGTCCGTCATACAGTTCAGCCCGACCTGATCTAGGGCTTTCGATATTATTTGAGCCCATGCATATGGGACTCATCCAACCAGAAAGCTACGACGCAATGCTGTTAATTTTTATATTTTCACATGGACAAAAAATTGATAAATCATTATTTTTATATAAAAGGGACCTTCGATGAATGTATTATAAAGTTGAGGGATCATTTAATTACAAACTAAAATTAGGGGATCATTTGGTTACAATTAAAAGTTAGGGGATCAAAATGGGAACTGAGTAAAGTTAATGTACTATTAAAAAAATATTTAAATTTCACGTCAATATTTTTATTTTTTATTTTTTACTTACGTGGCTTTACTACGTGGAGTGAAAACCGAAAAACCTGCTATCTTAGGTGAAGGGACTTTTGACGAGCAAGTTATAAAATTAAGGGACCAATTTGTTATAAACTAAAATTCGGAGATCAAAGTGAAATCCGGACAAAGTTGAAGGACTATATAAGAAAACTAGACGATCAACACGCACAGTAAAATCAAAATCCACACGTCAGGTTCTGACCTCAATTTCACAAGGCAAGCAGTTGGAAGTGTTTGCCCGGTCATGCCCTATCTACTTTTGAGTGACATAGATTATATGAGGAACACACATTAGTAGAAATGGAACTTCGGAAATTATACCGATAATCGAAAAAAAGAGTTCATTAATCGAGATGAAATTTCAAAAATTATGACGACAATATTCACTGTGGAAGATTTTAAATGTACAATATAGAATTGGTTGAATATTAAAATGAGACGTCCCAAATTTTAATATTGAAAATGTTATTATTAAGAAATGATGTAAAAATTTACTCATTAAAAATTGTCCTTTTTTTATTTTTGAGCATCTTCAAATTTAATTCAAAGTTGTCACAAATTTTCAGGTTTAGAAATTACATGACAATGTTATGTATCATAAATTTTATTATTGAGATATAATTAATATTTTTGGTTAAAACATTTTTTAAATTTTTTTATTATATCTCATTTCATAATATTATAATAACATGTAAATGGGAAAAAAATAGGAACACATATTATTATAAAAAATACAAAATCACTTTAACTCTTCATTTTACCAAACTAATATAATATTGTATAATTATATTATTAGATATATTGGTTCGCATTATTTGAAAAGATTTGGAAATTCTAATAGTACATTATTATGTTAAATTTAATTGGCTAAGAAAATAAAATATGGCAACTAGTTGGTGAGATTGGGCTCTATAACGGATTGGGCTACCTGTCCGTCGTACAGTTCAACCCGACCTGATCTAGGGCTTTCGATATTATTTCAGCCCATGCATATGGGACTCATCCAATCAGAAAGCTACAGCGCAACACTGTTAAAACTTTAACTAATTCCAAATAATATTTTATTTTCTGAAAAAATATTTTGTTTTGTGAAAATATATTGCACAACTTATTGTTCCCTTTGATAGATGAAAATGAGAAAATAAAATGTTGTGAGTCATTTGTGACTCATCCATCATGCGTGCTCTATTTCATTATTGAGATTACTACAACGACGTTCGTCCTTCACCCCTGCTCGAAATGTCCATAAGAATTGTGTTATATCCTCTTAGCTTATCTTCCTAAACTTTTATAATGTTCTCATGATGAAACGATAAGATTTAGTTCATATCAAATAGAATGTTAATTGCAAAAAATAAATTTCTTCGACAACAATATAAAAAAATTGAGAGTGGTGGAAGATGTGTGAAGTGTGTGAAAGCACACTATCTTCAGGTTCACAAGGTGTAAACAATGTTCACATGACATTTTGTCCGAATGCAAATTCCTCATGTTGGGGTGAGGTGGTGCGAACAATGTTCACATGTGCAATTTTGCTCGGGTGTAAATTCTTGAGGTTAGGGTCAGGTAAATAAATTCGATCGGCAAATCATAAAAATATTATCCTAACTACATAACTCAAGCTGCAATGTAGAATGTTTGTTGTAGTATGTTAGAATCGAATTCATAAGGCAATCAAAGCTCGTTCACTTAATTACTCTACTCTCTTCTAAACCAAACCAAGAAAAAATAATAATGATTTTAAAAATGTAGTGCGAGTATATAACGACGCAAAAATCTGAAAAACTGAAACTAATATGTTTATTGGTTTTAAGGATTAAAAGAAGAGAAATAACTGAATATAGTAAAGAAGAAGTGAATCACTCAATAGGAGATAATCATCGGGATATAGAATATACCTTTCGACCTCGTTCTTGTCGTTGAATCAATAGTAGCCTAAGTCACAAAGAAATGTTATTCTCGCAGACTAGGCACTTCAACCCAACCGATCTCGCACGTTAAGGTTGAAAATACAAACACATACAACTCGTATTCCCAAGAATCATTTCAAACAACTCTCATGCCGGAGTAATCCATGCCTATTTTTGTTCAACAATTGCCTAGTAGGAGCCACCCAACCTACAACCAAATTTCCATCCAATAGAGTAAAGCTTCTCACTAAACAATATCACTAGTGTAAATTGGATAATGGTATGTTAGGTTTTACTCATCTCTCGGTTCATAGTAATACACAACAATATGCATATCCTCTTACATGGAGATCGCAACAACAATCATCCTCGATGTCAAAAATCAAAACATCAACCTTAGGAAATTAGAAAACATAAATTCATCCAAACATGAGCAAAACCAAATAACAAACAATGAAAACACACATAAGATATATTCAAAAGACAAAAACAAGCACTACAACACATAGTTTTGGCTAACATATTTAGCAACTCAAATTTATTATAAACGATTGTTCGACTCCATTATAGAAATAAAAATTCACAACACAATAGAAACACAGAAAAATCAACTTTCTTTCATATATCCTTTCCTCTCCATTGCAATCAGAAAAATATCTAACAAAATTACAGGTCTAGATTTTTCTTTCGCTAATAAACTTTTCTCGAAACCTACAACTATGGTCAATGTCCCCTCTTGGTAGTGGTGAACCCCCTCCAACGTTGTCTTCTTTCTCCTTTTATACTTTCATGGTCCCCTTCTCTCCTCTTGACACATGCCTGACCTTTTACAGCAAGAAAAAACTCAAGAACATGGCAAGGGAAATCTTCTAACATAAGTGATTGGGCTTTTTGTCTTTTGTGAATTTTTTTTGGTAGGGAGTGAGGGGTTTTCGTCATCAACAAGCTGTTATCGACTCCAAAAGATGTTGGGGTGTGAAGTTTTTCTCCCTAAGTCCATGCAATCAGACAAACAAAAACACAGGATCAAGAGAATCATACTTAGATTTGTTCAAGAGTGTGAAAAGGTACAAAAACAAATAGAGATTTGTAGAATGTATAAAAGTTATAGAAAAGAGATAATATGATGAAATATTAAAGATCAAATTTGTGATAAATGCATAACTCTATACAAGAACGGAGCTAGGTGCCGTTCGACGCCTACAAGTGCAGGCACCGAAAGTTTATACATATATTATGAGGGTATTTCTTTATCACAACTTCTCCTCTATCTTGGTGGATTGTACACAATAAGTTAGAGCCCTTTGCCGAGGCTCCAAAATTGTTGTTGCCTTCTTTTTGCAGTTATTAGCTATTATTCCAGTTGATCTCATTATTTAAAGTTAACTATAGTAAGAAATAACATATAACATAAATGTATTAACTTTTATTTTTCTTATAAAACTCATAATATAATTATATAAATTATATATTTATATCATTTTTCTACTCAATAATCTTGATTTAATTATTATTTTTTATAATTTTTTTTTGTTCATGTAATACTAATGGTGACTCTACATTTATTTTATATCTTTTCACACTATATTTTAACTATATTTTCTGATTTTTTTATCTTAATATTTTTAATATAATAACTAATTATGAATTATTAAATATTTTATGATATTAAATGTATCTTTATTTCACGTCAATTCAAATGCACTATGAAATAAAAAAATATTTAATTTTTTGAATGCATTAATGTATATTTTATCTTCATATTGCATCTATTCTATTTAACCAAACGATCTTACAAATTTTATATTTTCAATTACATATTTAATTTTATATTTTTTATTATCATCACTATATTCATTTTTTTCACTTGCTCCCTTATTTTTTAGGTTAATATTTTGAAGACTTATTTAATTATAGAAGTTATTATAAGAGGAAGCTACATGAAATAATTAGTAATCAAAGAATAATTTTATAGCACTTATAATAGTGAATCTACTCAATTTTTTTCTGGTTCCAATGACTCTACATGCATAAATGTGTACCAAATTCTCTGTCATCAACCCGAATTATGATTATATTAACTTTTAGGTATATTTTAAATATGTGAATATTAATGAGAATTAGGTTAAGAGGACGTAGCATTTTAAATAATTATACAAATTATATATGTTGTGTGTTCATTACTTGCTTTTTAATAATCATACGATGATAACATTATTTGCTCTTTTGTACCATGGTCATATCTTAACATTCTTTAAGCACAATCACACTAGCTAACTATAAGATAAGTCTTTTGTTATATATGTTTTCTTTTCTTTTCTTCTTTGCAAATTTCAATTATTTAATATTTACGCTTTGTTTGGCAATTAACTAATAGAGGGATGGGATGGCATGATGGAGTGGAGTGTGGTGAATTATTATTAAACTCGTGTTTGGATAAAAGTTTATGGTGATGGATGGGCTAAACTAAACCACGTCCTGTTTGGATATTTTTTTTACAAACATGGAGTATGGAAGACTAATTTGTATAAAAGTCAGTTTTACCCTTTATTACATATCTATTATTTATGACTCTTGAAACTGTTTTATAAAAGATAATTTAACAAATATATGATGCTATATATTTTTTTATTTTCATTTGAAACTCTTTTATAAAATTTTCTCTCATTTTTTCTTCATATATTTTTTCTCTTTCCTCTTTATATATCTTTATTTTTTTTCTTCTAATATATTTTGTATTTTTGTTTCATATTTTTT